>JACEEZ010010759.1:0-25000 GCA_016584305.1 Chionoecetes opilio | reverse complement strand
TTTTATAAAAAAAAACCATTGCGTGTGTGTTCACAGTTTTACTTTGTTTGTTTCAGCCCCTGCAAGATGACGACAAGCAGCAGCAAGAAGGGGCTTCCTCCCCACTGGATAGTGAAGACCTCCCGTCATGACCCTTCTCTCTCCTACTATGCTAATGTCAAGACTGGCCAGTCCACGTGGAAACATCCCTCTCTCCTGAAGGAAAGTGAACTGGAAAGCCCAATAAAGAAGAAGGGTAAAAAGAAATTACCTGAAAATTATTCAGAAGTCCAGAAAACTACTGGTGTGGAGAAACAAGACTCAAAATCACCCAAGAAGGCAAAGTTTACCCCTATTGGTGGTGGCCTTTGTACCGCATCTGTGGGAGGCAACCAAGAACCAAATGATGGCACTAAAGATCACACAGGTCTTGACACCAAACAGCTGCCCAAGGACAACAAAACCAGTCCAGTAAAATTTACCATAAAAAAAAAAAATGCTTTTACTCCAATAACAAGGACAGACAGTTCTTCAAAGAGAGGTGCTGTGTTGCACCCCAGCATCCTGCTGGCCCAGAAGATTGCTTCCCGAGACTCACACTATAAGGCAAAGAGAAAAGGTGAAGATGACAAGAAAGATAAGGAAACAATTCATGATGAAATGCACACTGCAAAGAAGAGTAGGAAGGACAAAGGAACTTCAAAGTCGCCAGTTGCCGCTGAAGCAGACTCATCAACAACCTCCAAAAATGACATAAGACTCAAAGAATGCAATGTAAAGAAAACCTCAAAGAAGGCAGCCAAAAATAAGAAACGTAAAAGAAGATATAACATTTCTGAAGATACTGACAAAAGTGTCCCCATCACAGAATCAACCAGTCATCGCGATGAGAAAGAAAAAACTGGTGAACATAAAGAAGACCCAAAGAAGATTGACAATAAAGAAGCGAAGCTGTATCATGAATTCATTGTGCGCAAAAGTAAGTTATGGAGAAATTTCGGCCTAGTCTCCAGGACGGTGGATCTCAGAAGACCTTAGAGCCACAGTTATACGGCGATGAAACAGTGAAATATTAACTGCCAAAATAAAACTAGAGGAGCCTAAGGAAGAAGCTCCTGTCACATCAGAACAAGTGCCTTACACAGACAGTCTTAAAGTGTCCAAGCCAGTGCCATTGCCAGTGCCATCTCATGACACCACCATCTACCCTGACGTCATTGACATGGAAATAGATGAAGAAGAACTCAACAGAAATTGCCAACTTTCGTGGTTCATCCAGCTACTGCCTGACTGTCACTGAGGTTTTGCCCAACTCCAGCGCCTCCCACAGCTCCTTGTCTCTATACTTTGTTGTGGATACCAATGTCCTCATAGGAGATATAGATTTACTACAAGATTTGAAAATATCATTGGTTGATGGCCGGGAATCTGTGGTTGTGGTGCCTTATGTCGCCCTGCAAGAGATGGATGGGCTTAAGAAGAGTGCCGCTATTGGCAAGGCGTGTCAGGCAGCCGTGAGATGGTGCAACCAACACTTTGAGGCGCGACATCCCAGGGTGCAGGGACAGACGTACTCCAACTACCGCAACCCCACGGGATGAGAACAAGGGAGCTTTTAAGTATGAAATGATACCACCCACCCACCCTTTCTTGTTAGGGTAGACTGAAAGCTTGGAATGCATTTAGCTGTAGAAAGTACTCATATCTATGATCTCACTAGCTCTCCAGTGATCATGTTTTTCTCAAGTATTGTTTGGATTCAGCATTTTATTGTGGGCTGCATAATTTCACATTTAGTAGGAGAGGGCACATGAAGACATTGAAATGAGATGTGGGACATGAGTCTGAAGTATAGTATTCCTATATTCCTATACTAGTCTATATAATATTCCTATACTATTCCTATAAGTAAAAACAGTTCTTATTATAGAAATTTACCAAGTACAAAAAGAAGGAATTTGTGAACATCATGCAAGTACTGCACCAGCCAAGTCGTGCACCAGCCAACACTCAACACTGTAGTCCAGACGCAACACAAACACACGTCAGACCAGAAAGCTACAAGAGCCAGCTGTCCTGTGACTTCCGAGGAGATGCTGTTACTGGAGAGAATCACCGCCTCCCTCAAGCACACCCTGGGCAACATTCTGCAGGATGTCATGCAGGACATCTATGAGGATTTGTGGTTTGCCATCATCAAGCACAAGCCTCCCTGGAGCCTGCAACAAGTGTTTGCCTGTTGGGACAAACACTGGATTGCCGCCATGACGGACAGGTTTCCAAGCAGCATGAAGGAGTTATTGGCTGAGATCCACAGGTTAATCACGGCCTCTCAGGTGGATGTGCGGAGGCTCATGAATAGAGTACAGCGACTCTACTCATATTTTGAATCAAAGCCTTACAGCAAGCATATCTTCCCAGTGCAGGAGCCGTCTTATGTTGTGATGGACATGTCAGAAGTGTCCCCCTCCACCCCTGCCTGCAGCGCGCCACAGGCCACTGACAGCCTGGCAGGTCACTCAGGTCCTCACCAGGCCAATGCCGCGGAGGGAGTGACCAACGTAGAAAAGATGATCAACCAAGTTGGTGCTCACATAACTCACTTTGTGTAAGTATTCTTTGTAGCTTTACAAGCCTTTTTTTCTTTTTGTTTCACGGGGTGTAGCACAGAATCCCGGCACTGCCCCAGCCCGTGGTGACAAGCCTCTTCTGGGCACTCAGTAGGAAGGAAAATAGCTACCACTACGGAAGGAAATTGAATCCATTATGTAACTGTCTGGAAATGTTTAAATGAACATATAATAAAACTCAGCAGCATTCTCTTCCTACGCTAGCTGAACACAGTGCGGAGTCAATAAGGATCTTTAAAAGGAGGCTGGATAAATTCATGGATGGGGATGAAAGATGGATGTAGGTAGTGTTAAGTAACAGGAACTACCACGTGTAGGTCTTGCGGCCTCTTGTAGCTTCCTTATTTTCTTATGTTCATAACACTTGCCTGGCTCTAGGAGAACGCAGCAATGGCAGTGTTTTCCTCTACAAGCCTTAGAAATCTCCTCCTCGTCCTCCGAACATTTAGCCTTACACGTGCCTCCCCTCTTCCAGCACTTGGATAACGAGACGCATCCTGAGGCTGAGGAGGTAAGAGGAAATGATAGTTAAATAAAAAGCATTAACCTAAACCTTCAACTCGATATTATACTAATGTGTGTTTTGCTACCTTAAAGCATTCAACAACAAAAATATGCACATGATACGATAAATATTATGTCTTGAGGTTGTAACACGTGCTTTCATTCTGAAGACGCTTAAATCAGTTTCCAACATAGCATAGTTAAAACCTGCCTTGTTTTGGTTTTTGCTGGTACTAAACACAGCATAATTAATTATTACCCCATCCGTGTTCATAGCTTGCGGGTGAACTATGTGCCTTTGCCTTATGCTTACCAGTTACATTCTTGAAGTAAAAATAACATGGTGCAGAGTCGATGTGAAATATAGACACAGCAATATAATTAAGTAACAGTTCCGATGATCTATCCAAAGCGTGTAGATATGATGAACACTAGATTCTCACCTGAACGTATGGCGTATGCGTTATCTGCCTCTTCTCTGCAAATGAAATTAGGAATTTTAGGTTTTTTTTTTGAATCATTTCTCATTTTCTTTGCCTTCAAAACGAAACGGAATTGTCGAACATTGCTGGGGGTAAATAGGTAATTCAAGCTATTAAAGGGGACAATGTTTTGTTCATTGTGCCTGAAAATTGCTTTCCTGCATAAGTTAATGAAAGAAATTCACTCCGCAAACGCACCTAGAACAAAAACTTTCAGGGAAAAACACAGATCCTATTTCCAAGCTCTCAAACCCAAATATTGATGGTGGTTAGTTAACAATCGTATTGGTTCTCAAATCTGTAGTTGTATGATTACCTAATATTATGATGCAAGCTGTAGCTAGCTGGGGATAATGAGGATTTAGAGGTTTTGTAAAAAGTATTAATAGTATTAATGGATCTTCGTAAAGAAAAAAGTAATGTTAATAGATTTTATTTGAGGTGGAAAGAGCGTTCATGCCGCCTCACTGACCTCATGAAGTGTTAACCCGGGCCCACACACACACCGGCGCGGCCTGTCCGGCCGACGAAAAGGGGCGTGGCTAGAGGCGGCCGGTGTGTATGTGGGGTGTTTTTTTCCATCCGGCGGGGCCTGTCGCAGCGGCCGGATGAAAATCAGTCGGCGCTTGAAAACTCCGTCCGGCGCGGCCTGCCGCCTGCGTGTGGGGGTGCCTTCCGGCGGCCCGCCCCTCGCTCGGCCAGATAATGACTAACTGTACCAGTAATAATTGTATTTATGATAATATGGGTTTATTATATAGGGATATTATATATAGTATGACGTATTATATAATAGGTATTATAAAATGGCGCACATGCAGCCATCACCAACAAGTCATTTTCGGACAGCGAATTCATGTTGTCACCAGGGTGGTCCCGACGTTGTACTGTATATTTTCTTGAGGCGGCCTGTGTGTGTGTGGGCCTCGCCCGGGCGAACATGCCCCGCCCCTTTTTGTCGGCCGGACCAAGCCGCGCCGGTGTGTGTGTGGCCGGCTACGCATCCCTCTATTCCACAAGCTCTGGGATTGAGCCTCTGAGGTTTTGTCCATCACTAAACCAGAAGAAAAAATTACATTCCTATACATAATATGAATTTTTGATTTAATATTGCGCCAACTAATAACAAAAAATAACCAAAAAAACAAACCCAAACCAATGAGCTACCCGACCCCGAATGAAAAAGAAAAAAAAAATCCTTTCACTGTTTGATTTGTTATTCTACTAGCCAGGTTTATAGCTCACCGTCAAGGCAGCACCAGTCATGGAGACAGTCCGAGGTGTCCTGAATCTTGAAGGAACAGTTGTGTGCGTCCGTGACACACGTGCCATGCAGCTGGCACACGATACCGGGCCTAGAGAGAGGGGAAAAGAAGAGAGAAGAGAAGAGAGAAAGAGAGAGAGTAGAGAGAGGAGAGAGAGAGAAGAGAGAGAGAGAGAGATGAAAAAGTAACACATTGCGATCATGATGTAGGAAACTAAGATAATTTATCTGGGGGATATGAAGGAAACTGGAGATACTTATAATCTTATCATCGTAGTACTTGAAACATAAAGATGGAAATTGCATCACATATTCTGGCAAGAGCTATAGCTAAAACAATTTCTGCAAAGATAACATGTTTTCTTGTAATCTATATGGGACCACACTGCTACAGGTTTTATTAAACCCCCAAGTCATCCGCCAAGCTGTTTTCGTCGCTAAGGCTGTTTCGTCCGCCCAAGGCTGTTTCATCCGCTAAGACGTTTCATCGGCTAAAGGCTGTTTTCATCCGCTAAGGCTGTTTCGTCCGCTAAGACTGTTCTATCCGCCTTAGCTGTTTCATCGGCTAAGACTGTTTCATCGACTAAGGCTGTTTCATCGGCCAAGGCTGTTGTCGCCAAGACCCCCACAGCAGCCAGTGAGCCGCCATGCTCCCCCCTGAGTGATCCTCTCTCGGGGCTTTCACGATGAAGTGTTGGGCCGCGGGATGGAACACGTCTGCCGGGGTAAGGAGCCTCGATCTGAGTCCCGGTTGGGGCAGGCGTTATATACAGGTGCGGTCCCTCCTCCCAAAACACCTGTGTCCTCTAATAACATACCCTATCTCAAATTTGAGTACGTTTTCTCCATACCAGCTGAAAATACTTCCACATGGTTACACAAACGAAAATTATTGACAATACACATTTAACTTATCTTCTTTTTTTTATACGATTATATAAAAACCATGATCTATTAAACAGTCCTTTTCCCCAAAAATTTTATCGGGGGTTTTCCAGTTAGTTTTTGTGTAATCCCTGTTGCACCAGCAGGAAGTATGTGTCTCCAGTATACTGAAAACTTCAATTCCTTATTTTAATACTTATTTGCATACTTTCTCATCAAACTCTAAGCTATAATCAGTGTTGTTGCACTGTTTTTTCCATGATGTTTTTTTTAATATGCTGCACGTTATTTCTTATTTTCGGTAATAGATATTCATTTCAATGAATATCTATTGTTTACTAAACGTTCACTGAATTGTAGGCGAAACTCTAACAAGAGTAATAGAGCGTAGTGACGACAAGTAAGGAGTAATAAATATAAAAAGCATTACGTGGTAACTGAAACATATGGTAAAAAAATATCACAAAAGTAAACAATTAAGATAGTTTAACAGTTATTTAATGATAGTCGACTTGTGGACGCTATGTTTTGCATTTAGCACTAACATATGGACATCGATGGTCCGGAAAAAAATTGCGGGCATCTAGTAAGCCAGTGGAAGCCAAGCCCCAGTAAAAAAAGAAATGCAGGTTAAGCATAAAAACCTAATAAAAAACATTGTGACGTACTTTTTTTTGAAAGTTAGCTCTAGTTCGATATTAGTTTATTTATGTTTTCATGTATTCCTCCTGTCATAAAGGAACTAGTATAGGCAAAATGTCCGTCACTAATTTTTTTTTAGTAATAGTTTTGCATTAGTTTATGAAGTATTTTAGTTTATTAGTTTTTATCTAAGGCCAAAAAAAAATAGGCGTGATTGAGTTTCCGGGTGTACCACTCCGCTCGGCTCGCAATCAAGAGACCTTTGAACCCATACAACAACAACAAAAAACATGGCTTCCAACAGGTGTGAAGTCCGCGGTGATCAACCCTGACAGGTGTTTGGTGCGCAATGCATATCATTTTTTTAACACGGAATTCCTCTCACCTGCATGAGTCACGGAGATCTGTAGCCCAAAAACACCTCATCGTCGAAATATCACCTGCCAACAAACCAGCAATCATATACTACTGCTGCTACTACTATTACCAACACTACTACTACTACTACCACTTCTACTGCTACTACTATTACCAACACTACTACTACTACTACCACTTCTACTGCTACTACTATTACCAACACTACTACTACTACTTCTACTACTACCACTTCTACTGCTGCTACTATTACCAACACTGCTGCTACTACTATTACCACTACTACTGCTACTACTATTACCAACACTACTACTACTGCTACTACTACTACTACTACCACCACTTCTACTGCTGCTACTATTACCAACACTGCTGCTACTACCACTACCACTACTACTGCTACTACTATTACCAACACTGCTATAACTACTACTACTATTACCAACACTGCTACAACTACTACTATCACTATTACCAACTGCTACAACTACTACTACCACTATTACCAACACTACTACTAATAATAATATTAATAATAATATTACCATTAATACTATCATTACTACTACATACAATCACCACATCATCAAAACTACGAATACAAGAGCCTGTGTAACATCTCATTAGGAAGCATAAACTTGTAGTACCGCTGGTTTGACGACGTCCTAATGGTGGACCTCCATTACTGCCTCTCCTCTACTGCCTTGCTCAACACACGCCAGCACTTAATACACGGCCTTGACCTTCACGGTCTTGTGAGGATTGATAGTCGTAACTGTATTTGCGTTCCTGTACATGAAAGGAAGCCATGTTCCTTTCTTCTTATACATTATCTTTACGTGTAAGTCATGCTCCTGTTGACGCAATCTCTGTGATGGATGGATGGGCAGGGGTGACACGTATGTTTGCTTTTTGATTCCTTAAGTGTCTCGCAGGAATGCTCTTTAACCTTAAGGCCCAGAACTTAATTTCCATTGTAATTTGGGTACCATTAGACGATTTTTAGTAAATATAAGCAATATTTTATAAATATGACCTGGTTAGTATCCTTGTCAACTAACCAATTTGGTATATTAAGTGACTTTTCTTAATTTTATGGCTCGACAACATACAATTTTTTTATAGCAAAGGAAAGATCTGGGCGTGAAGGGGTTAACACATTCTTTTGCATAAGAAGATGAAGAATGGAAGACAATCGATAGGTCGAGGTTTATTATAGCAGAGTCTAGACCGTATTATGTCTGAGCTGAGACGATCTTAATAATACTGTCGTAATAATTATATTTTCTTGTATGTCTTTATTTATTTCAGTTTTTTGAGTTTCTGGAAATTTTGGAGATGTTTTCGTTGTATAAGCATTAAATTACCATATGTAAATACCATGATATACTATGTTTTGAATTTATACACATGTAATATCACACTTAACATGGATCAGTATTGTGGTTTTCCTGTTAAGGCATATGTATGGGTATGATAGGTCTGGGCGTGGCACATTGTATTGCCGGCCCCAGTTGCATTACTGCTGAGTCAGCAGTATAGAGAAACCGGCAGGTTTGTTGGGAGGTCACAGTGTATTTCCATCTCTTATAAACAGATGGTAACATAATCAATATTTATATAGCGTAGTTATATTATCATGAGTACCTATGTGAGTAGATTTACTCGCGAAAAGGAATAACCAGAACATTCCGTCTGCCATTTTCCGTAGGCATGGTGGTCTGCCTGTCACGTAAACTCTAGGGGAGGCGGTAACAGAGTGGTCAGCGTCTCCGACTGGCGTTCTTGGTGACCCGAGTTCGATCCCCGACGAAAACCAAAACCTTTCTGTACCGTCGAGTGGCCTAAGAACACCCACATGCCCTGTAGTCCGGCAGAAGTACCTTGGGACCTCATTTTGGAGTATAAAGTTTTTTTAATGTTGATTATTGATGGTAAGGGCATATACATTCAGAAACTGCCGGATGACATCTTGTCATACTTGAGCAATTTGTGCTAGGAGGCGAAATCCAAGATGGTCGCCATCGAATCTGGGAAAATCTATTTTCCTCATATCTTCGTAACTATATGAGATAGAAACACGAATGATGGGTCCTTTTATAAGTTTTCAGGCATCAATATTACAATGCTGCCATTATTATATCAATAAAACACACTCAAAACAAGATGGCCGCCATAAATGTGTTTTCCATTGCAGAAAATTGACTTTCTCAACAGCCATTACTAGATCTGATTAATGACATGCCCTAGCACGGATTGGCAAGGTCTGTGTGGTATTATTCATAAAATAAACGCTAATTTGTATATTATTTTGAATTTATTGCAACGATGCATGAGTTAATTTCTGGTTAAATCACACGAGACACAATTTGTTGGTTTAATCACTGAAAACATTTATGTATTCTGTTAAACGTAAGATATGGATTTTGATTTTTCGACTGATAGTCACTGTCACAAGTCACAAAGCATTTGTGTTGCAGCAAATTCCATTGTGACAGGCACAGAACATTGTGCACGACAGATTGGCACTCCGGCAACCACATCTGGATGAACGACAAGGTGTGTCACTCTCGCATTCACACCTGATCACTTGATCAGTCGCAAGACAGCATCTGGTGCAAGGCTGACTGTATCCGGGACTGTCGTAGGTACAAGTGATCTGTTGGTTTCATCTTTCTTCCATCCATATATTTCAACGTCCAGTTCTGGTGGATCCGCGTCTTTCACGACGCGCCATATGGATGCTTGATGATGCGCACGTTTCACGTTTTCCTCGAAGGTCTCGCTGGTCGGTGGTAGAGAGCATAATTTTGGTGTTGATGTATACCCTTTGCCTATTTTTGCTGCCCAAGCACTGAGTCGTGCATTTGACATCGTGTCACTGTTGTTCTGTCCATAGCAAACAGTCATGAATTTCGTTGCCTGCTGTATCACCGAGGGCAGCGAAGCATCAATTTGTCCCAGCAGTGACAGAAGAAGTCCACTTCTTACAACTTTCAGAACAGTGCTTTTTCCAATGCCGAAACAGCAAGCAACTGTGTCGCAACCAGAAAGTGCATGAGCAGCTAGGATTTCTGGTATATCTATGTGCTTCTCAACGGTCTTGCCGATATCGACTATTGCTCGATCTTTGATTGGAGATTCCATACTCACCATGAACTTAAGACCATCTTCCAGATAGTAATGTAGAAGCAGTACAAACACGTCTGTGTCATCTGATAAGACGGTGATGCTTGTGGGTTTCTCCTTTGCAGCCATGAGCATTTGTTGAACGATGATGATATCTGCCTCTTCATGTATAGTGTTCATATCCCCTCTGTTGATGATAAGTCCTCCATTGCTGATTTCAATCGGAGTTTTGTCTTGGGATGTGATGATCAGCTTGTGATTCTGTATGTAGTTTCGATGGAACGAAACTTCTCCTTTGAGTTCAGTACAGATTATGTCAATAAGCTGCATGCTTCTTGTTTTCAGTGACAGTCAGGATTACTTTCTGTGATGGCAGCTCCGTTGTAACCTTGAGCTGGTGAACTCTACTGGCTTCAGTGTTCCTCGCACTTCTTGTGACACCTTTTGTGCTGAACTCATAGTACCGATCAAACACCAAATACACATCTCCTTTTTGCAGCTTCCTCTCAATATGTTATCTGAAGTTTGACACATACGTGTTTACTGTACCACCCACAGGCCAGTGTATCACCCAGAGGAGAGCAGAACCATCGATGATTGTGATGTCTGTGTTTGGTGCATTTCTGGATGAGATCTCAACTTTCAGTTGAGTCTTCAACACGGATTTTCCTGTTGAGCATCTCATCTCTCCTGCATCCGTGAACATTGATGTTGGGATTGGTGCCAGCTCATGTGCGAGAACCTCCTTGATGTCCACTTGACGGGAACTGGACTGAAGACCTACTACTCTTGAGTAGATGAGGCTGGTGTCGAACACTATTGTTTCACCAACTTTTACACTTTTCCTCGTCACTGCCATGGTCGTGATCTTTTTGTTGATGGTATCATGGAAATGCTCCGGTCAAGTCGTTTCGAATTCAGCCATCTGTTCTCTTCCAACTTCAAGGGAATCTTGCACGTTGACTATAGCAGGACCTACCCTGCCACTGACAATATTCACTATCCCTTCAGGATGACTCACTGGATCCAGAGGATTGATGCTCAACTCGAGCTTGTGTCGGATGCCCTCTCTGTCCTTTCTGTCACTGGAGATCCTAGCTTGAGCTTCTTCTTTGTGAATGATCTGCACATTACCTCCATCACCATCGACCATTTCGCTGAGGTTGGACTCCAATTTGCTGCAGAGGGGAAGAATTAAGGCCTATGTTTTGAGTGTTTCAGGCTTCAAAGTGATGCCGATGATGACTCCTTTCCCATGGCCGTACCTCATGAAAGTAGTCTCTATGTACATGTCGCTCCAGATCCCATTTCAGATCCCAGGAATATGTCTCAGCACATGCTCTCCTTTCATGAACAGATCCAGGACCTTGGTGGGGAGAGCTTCCATCGATCTGAGATAGAAGAGGCCATATCGTGCGTAGTGCACATGGCCAGCCGCGTAGAAGTAGGGCATCATCAGGGTAAAGGCTTCAAGGTCTCCTTCCCTCTCTGCTCTGATAAACATCATCATGATGAATACTGGCTTTATGAGTATGTCAACCCATAGTCCAGTGGTTTTACTTCTGCTGGCAAGTTCTTCCAATATGCTCATCAGATCATGCTTGCGTGTAATTGGAGTTTGCTCTATGATACTCCTCAGTACTTCCTCCACAACGAGTCGTAACGCCCTCACGTTTTGAGAAACTTCTTACCAGACAACTACTTCGGCACTCCTCCAAACACAGCACTCATCACTTCGGCAAGTTCGTTTCCTGCCATCAAAGTACCAACGGATCTGTCAGTCAGTTATCACTCCTAACATATATATTAACTTGCATAACTATTATTATTGAATTACAACTATTATCACACAAGTGTAACAAGTACTACAACTACCATACATTATATTTTCATGTACTTAACATCAAAAGAATCAGTGTATTTTTAGAAACATTATAAACATATAATTATATATCTATATAATGTATATATAATTATACGTTTATCTTTCAAAAAAAAAAAAGGAATCAGCTTTGTGCAGTGTTAACGCCAGGGGCATTACTAAAATGTACATTCATAATAAGTCACCGTGCACTCAAAAGCTGCACACAGGAACGTACTTAGCCGATTTCGTAGTCACCCCAACGGCCCGTGGGTCTGATTGGGGACTTTGCCAGTAGTTCCCATTTTATCAACGGGAGACCCTCCCACTGATCATGTACAGTGTGTACAGGATGCACTTAGCCCTTTCCTTTAGCGGATATGGTTTTTCCAGAGTCAAAGCAAGCACAAATTGCAGGTACTAACTGCAAATCATGACACAATTGCCATACAAGGTGATTTTTTAGGTACGACAAACCTTATAACACATCACATTCTTTGCTACCTGATACAACAACCTATCTACATTCCAGCATATAGGTTACCCCACTCACAAAGGTCTATACTTGATGGCATGGTTAAAAAATGTTAGAGGAGATGTTTATTGAACCTCCACCAGCCCAGGGAAATTTTTCCATTATTTTTGATCCCAAAGAAAACAGGCATTGGCGACCGGTCGTAGACTATCGGCGCCTAAATGTGTTTGTCAAGTAACCAGGTATCCTCTACCAGTATTGCAGGATATTCTGATGTCCTAGGCCCTGATAAGAAGTGTTCTCTACACTGGACCTTGTCAG
Organism: Chionoecetes opilio; assembly: GCA_016584305.1. Taxonomy (NCBI): domain Eukaryota; kingdom Metazoa; phylum Arthropoda; class Malacostraca; order Decapoda; family Majidae; genus Chionoecetes; species Chionoecetes opilio. Next base: position 12,450 of record JACEEZ010010759.1, on the reverse strand, counting down.
TGGATACTGGCAGGTCCCATTAGATGAGGTTCTAAGGACCTCACAGCGTTCAGTACTCTGCAGGCCATTACGCTTTCAAAAAGCTCCCATTTGGAATAGCAGGTGCACCATTAGCTTTTCAATATTTAATAAACACTGTTTTCTCGGAATTACTAGGAGATACATTTTTTGGGCATTCCTGGACGACATAATTATTTGTACCCCCGACACAAACTCTCACCTACGAACACTAGACAGAGTACTTTCTAAACTTAAAGATGCTAATTGAAGGTTAAACAACAAAATGTTCCTTCATGAAAAAACAAATTCTTTCTTGGGTCATGTTTTGATGCCACAGGCTTACACATACCACGTCAAAGTAGATGCAATGAAAAATTTTCCAACCCCAAAGAATGTCAAAGCCCTCAGAAGTTTTTTGGGCCTCAGTGGTTTTTACAGACAATTATCATGGATTATTCACGAATTGCAAGTCCACTATCACATCTCTTAAAGAAAGATATAGAATTTTCATGGAAGCTCCACAAGAGCAAGCATTTTCTAGATTAAAGGCATTGTTGTGTGATGCCCCAGTCCTTGCTTACCCAGATTATAAAACGTCAGTTTACACTTTTCACGGATGCATCAGATGTGGGCCTTGGTGCTGTGCTGATGCAGAAGGATGATAGAGGTAAATGGCGTGCATTAGCTTATGCCAGCAGAACTCTAATCCCGCAGAGCGTAACTATTCAACCACCCATAAGGAAGCTCTGGCGGTCGTATGGTCTTTGAAGCTTCAAATCTGTAATTTAGGGGTATAACATTCTTGTTAAAACAGACCATGCCCCTGTAGTAGAATTTATTAAATTTAAAAGGAACTGTCAGGCAAATTAGCACGTTGGCGCCTGACGATACTAGACTTCCACCCAAAATTTGAGTATCTGCCAGGAAAAGTCAATTTCGTTGCTGATTCATTATCACGAAATATTGCACTTGTAACCGCAACACCTGAACCACCAAAACATGAAACCCAGATCGCTATTCCCAACTTTGAAGAGGAACAGCGAAATATTCCTTCTGTGCTCCATCATTTACTACTTGGAGTCAGGTGATGATACACAATTGCCAAAACTACCTGTCCCACTTACTGAGTTTAGGCTACAATACAACCTTTTGGTGCGAGATACATATCTCACGACAGGACAGGAACCTAAACGCCAGGTTACACAGTGATAGCCCCTTCTACATTTATACCCAGATTTCTTTCCCTTTTACATGATTCTAGCCTTGCAGGTCACCCAGGGAAAGATAGATGTTTGAAACCAAGCACGTTGGAATACTTTTGGCCATTAAATGCGCCGAGATATTTTTGCTCATATAGATAAATGTCAGTCATGCGCTGAAACAAAGGGTTCAGTTGGTAAACCTGCCCCTATGCTACCTTATCCTACACCTAAAGGACCTTGGAGACAATAGCCATTGACTTGCTAAAACCTCCCACTAACAGAATCTGGTTCTAAATATTGTTAGTAGCCATAGATCTTTTTTCTAGGTTTTCAGTTTGGTTCCCTAAAGGACAAAACGGCTCTAACAGTTGCTAAAGCACTTACGGATGAAGTTTTCTTTAAATTCAAACACCATCCACATTGCTCTCGACAATGGTACCGAGTTTAACAATCAAATTCTCACTGAAATTTGCAAACTTTTCAACATAAACAAATGCAACTAACTAGCTATCACCTAGCACCCCAACGGCATGGTAGAAAGAAAAAAATGGGAAGATTATACAACTCCTGAAGTCATTAGCTCAACCATATAGTTCCCACGGGGATGAATGGATTGCCCCAAGTATCTGCAAAACCTAAACTCTTCCTTACAAAAGGGTCCACATGTGAAACACCACATTTCATTGTATTTGGGCAAGACAAAAGACTACCTTACACTCTTCTAGAGCAGAGTACACAGCCAATATATAATTTTGATGATTACGTAACAGTAAGAGTAGCTGATTTTCAGAAAATATACAAGCGTGTAACAGACGCTATTGAATTGTCCAGAGAGGACATGATTAAATACCAACGCCCATACACAGCAGAAAAGCCAATTGCTATAGGTGATGTAGTATACTTTCAGGTACAACAATTAAAGTCAAAGTTAGATTCTACATTTGAAGGACCGTACAGGGTCATTGCCATTGAACATGGACACAAAATAACTATCCAGCATATTTATAAATACCATGCAAAGACAGTCCATATTGACCAGGTTAAACGAGTAGCTAGAGGATTAGATACAGGTGAAGAATTGCCATGCCCAAATACTAAAACACAGGACACAAGTTCCTGTGTGCATAGTATAACAATATATGTACCTACTAGTAATAGTACTGTGTCAGTAAAAGAATGTAATGGACTGTAGACATATAAGGAAAAATTAACAAGACCTCGCCTGATACAATCTGTGTGGGTGTATCAGTGTACCAGTGTGGGTAACTGTGGTGTAAGTAACCTAGTAATATGTAAATAAGTAATAGAGTCAAAATGGATAATTAACATAGGTAGAAACATCGCTGGATACACATAAATGTGGTTGCATTGTGTGTAGGCAAAGCTAAGTTTGCCAAACATCATTCATAAATTAAAATAATGCAAAGTTATTGTGGAAAATAAATTGACATCAGCGAGTGTAGTTAATGAAGGACACAAATACTGCTACAAAGATACCGCAAAAATTGGGGGCAAACACACAAGAAACAGTAGTGTCATTCCATTCCATACCATTTCATATCATTACATTTATATCAGTTCACCTGATGATTTTTAAATTTACCATGTATTGAATGTTAAGTGTTTTGTTCTCTTTTTAGGAAAAGGTCTGCACGCACACTAGCCAATGTTATTTCCCATTTTTGAAAATACTTAACATTGATGAAATTGTTTACGAATTTTTTTTGGTTTAGCTACATATTGTTCTGACCAACTACTAGTAGAAACTGATATAATTACCATTTTACCTTGTAACTCTAGCACGATAGAAACACTAATGTATGACAGATAACTTCACATTAGAATACTATTATATTAGAGTTAAAGTTGCACCACAGTGCATAGCATTATATAATTATTTACTTACATTCCACAATTCAAGGAATTATTTCGCACGTATTGTTGCATGATCACATTATTTACTTACTTTTCCACTTTTAAAAGGGAAATTATTACGCACTTATAATTGCATGACATTATTTACTTACATTCCTCATTTAAAATGAATTCTTTACGCACTTATGTTGAAATACTTTAATTTACTTCCCATGACATTGCTATGTTTTAACATACATACTACTTACTTATTGTTACATACCATTTTTTAATTGCATGAAATACAACACACTTATTTGTTACAAAAGTTACACATTTTTACTTAAATGCATTCCTTACGTATTAAATGCATACAAAATTACATTCACTACGGGAATGATTTACTTACGTTCTTCCGGGTTTTAACCACGATCACTACTTGAATGATAGAATTATGCACTTTTAACATACTAATCTAGGTACTTATGCAGCAAGGGAGTTCCTCCAGAACTATTTTGTTCACATGTATTACCTATGATGTTCACATGTATTACCTATGTAAAAACTAACTAACCATTTATCATTATTACTAACAAATTCAAACTCACAGAGAAATTACGAAAGACTACTTGTCTTAATACTGACCTCAGAAAACATTGATTGATCCAGTTAAACTTACTCTCTTTAAAATTGTTTCACCATGGAAGAATGCATGTTTCGACACTTTTAGGCAGATACGGTAAATTTTCATGTCAAAATGTGCCCAGTTTATTTTTTCCCCAATTTAAAATTTTCAGCTGTTGCATTAAAATTTGCCATAATTAGGATTAATGTATTATTCCACGTCATACCAAATATGCCCACCTTATCATTTTATAGCTCGAAATGCTTTTCCAACTAGCTGTGCATTTTCCCCTTTATAAGATTTACCTCCACTAGAAGCTTTTCCTATTCCCCCCCGTGGAAACTTAAATTTGGGGTAAAACACTGTACAGTTTATTTTATCACTCATGTGGAAAAACCAAATCAAAAAGTTATTCCCCTGCGTGACAGTTTTTTGTCCTCATGCATAAAACATATTTTTAATGGTTAATCATGCTTCTTTAGCACATGATTCTTACAAGTTCATATAAGAGTGCTCATACTCTTCCTGTTTACAATCATCATGCTTTCTGAAGTTATTCAAATGTGTAAACTTTATTCAATTTCTCTGCCAGTCAATTTTACATTCGCTGATGTAAAAATATTTCTACAATAGAATTTATTTATTATCATTATGTATGATTTTTTGGCAAACTGGATTTGCCCACACACTATGCAAAACACAGCACAGCTCTACAGTCAGACGAGCCTTCGTCATTACTTGACTCATTCAGGGTTTTTTTAAAGTTTTACTTGAAGATTTAAACTTACAATTTTTTACTTGAAATTTTAAGTTTTCAATTTTTCCCTGTAATTTTCACAGCTACCTTAGCTGACAGTTGAGTTTGCTAGCTACAGTCTACGGTACACGTACACTTTCTACACCTTACACTTAACATTTATTAACATGTATTTGCACATTATGGATTTACCCACACTAGTAAATGACACATATATGTATATAATTTTTCTCGGCCATGTCATTTTTCTTTGATGTTGAAAAATCAGTAAACCATTCTTTCCATATTTTTCTGTGTATTTAGCTCAGATTTACTCACTTTTAGCGATAGGAATTATGCTTGGAAGTTTATAGTTATATTTTATTATGTATTTAGCCTTTAGTTTTGGTGTACCATTTGTTATTCCCTAGCTAATTCTTATGGACTAATTTTAGGACAAAATTTTATAGCGGCCCGAGCAATGTCAGTCAGTTTTATCACTCCTAACATATATATTAACTTGCATAACTATTATTATTGAATTTCAACTATTATCACACAAGTGTAACAAGTACTACAACTACCATACATTTATTTTCATGTACTTAACATCAAAAAGAATCATGTATTTTTAGAAACATTATAAAATATAATTTTATATCTATGTAAAAAATATATAATTATACGTTTATCTTTTCCCCCTCTGTTTCACCGTGAGACCCATGAACACCTTGCTTCTCAAAGTATGTCACAGGCAAATGCCTAGTTGTCAGCATAAAGTATAGGATCAAAAAGAAGTGATAAGAAGCCAGAATCAAAGAGGAGAAGGGGGAGAAGACCTCGGACATCGACGCTACAACACGCTCTGCTCACTCGCCCCATCCGACACTCCCTGGCTGTGCTCAAGACATTCATTGTACTTGGTTGTAATCTCTACGCTCCTTACTGGACTCTAAATAAATGGGGTTTCAAAGCTGGAAGTACCAATTTTAAATCATACCAGATAAGTCTCTACAATATACGACTTATAGATCCAACAAAAACTCATAAGAGAATTTCATTTCCCCCGAGCCGCATAAAGACATTTGGGAATCGGTCTGGGGAGGTCCACATTACGTAAGAGCCACACGGTACAGTTGCAAGTCGCATGTTTAAAACAACAAATTCCTGGCCTGTCTGCTGTGTGAGATGTTGTGCCCGTGCCAGGGCCGTCATCATCGTGTCAGGATCGGACGGAGTCATATCGATCAGTGGCAGATACACAGCTTTTTTTTTTGGTTGGGTTGAGATGCCTTCTTTGGGGACTGTTGGCTGTGTTGTACCCATTGTACTCGGGGCACGATCTTTTAGATGAGTCTTCTAAAAGGCTGTGTCAGTTTTGTCAGCTCTTTGTCTTGCCAATGCTTTCTGAGCATGCATCTTTAGTGAAAAACACATATTTTCTGGCGGCCTCCTGGGGTAATGCAGGATTTTTGATCCGTTGAATCTTTCGATTTGCAAGTTAACTCTACTGACCTTTGACATCTCAGATTTTTTTGATGCGCTTGATAGTTTCCTGTTTTGGGCAGAAGACATGCCATCTTGCTCCTTTTGTGTGAAGAGTACTGCCCAAGGAAAAAGAGTGGATTTGTTTCCCTTTATTTGTTTGTTTCAGTTCCATTTGCCCTTTGAGACGATATGTCTGCAACGAAATTGTCGGCTACTGCTTGGATCAATCCAGCATCTGCATCTGATATGCCTGACAAATCAATTCTTCTGCGGCTGACAATGCAGCTGATTTCTTGCAACGCAATATTTCGTCATAAGAGCATGTTACGCCAAAAGGGGTGCATGAGATGTATGAGTTTCGCAGCGCACAAACACGTCTGGGGAAAACCCCGCACACGAGCACAAACCCAACACCCCTCACCCCGTCAGCAGCACATCGTGAATATGTACACAATTATACTACAATACTTGAACCAGCTTTTACATGCCATGTAGCAATAGCTATTGAGAAAATTTAATTTTCTGCAATGAAAAACACATTTATGGCGGCCGTCTTGTTTTTTGTGTGTTTTATTGTTTTAATAATGGCTGCATTTTAATCTTTATGCCTGAAAACATATAAAAGGACCTCCATTCGTGTTCTATCTCATATAGTTACGAAGGGTATGAGGAAAATAGATTTTCCCAGATTCGATGGCGACCATCTTGGATTTCGCCTCCTAGCACAAATTGCTCAAATATGACAGATGTCATCCGGCAATTTCTGAATATATATGCCCTTATCATCAATAATCACATTAAAAAAAACTTATACTCCAAATGAGGTCAAGCACATATCTGGCGTTTATCTGCCGGACTACTGCCCATTAACTCTACCTTCGATTGCGAGTGCATCGGAGGACACAGGGTGGCGGCATGAGCCTCTAATCACAGGGTCCCTATAAAAAACCTGCCTGCGCCATCACGGGCGAGGGCCAACTATCACAGCAGCCCCCAAGGGAACCTCCAGAGCCTATACCATCCGAGCCCTGGATCACCACTGCCTACAGGCGCTATAGGCACAATGTAAAAAAAGAAAATTTTTTATATATATATATATATATATATATATAATATATATATATATATATATTATAATTATATATATATAATATATAATATATAATATATATATATTATATTTTATATATATATATATTTTATATATATATATTATATAAAATATATGTTAATATATTATTTTATATAATATATATATATATATATATATACATATATATTAGCCTGCGTTATACATATTGGCTGAGTTTCTAGATTGTGTGAACGTCAATTTCTGTAGTCTTTTTTTTTTTTTTACAGTAACGACTCATACAAAATTGTGTTCATATATATATCCATAGACCACTGTAATTCTGGACTGCGCACGGAATATCGGTCTGTTGCACAAGGGCTTTAAGTCGGGGCCGCTCGGATTCATGTTTTTTTATATATAATATATATATATATAGATATATATATAATATATTATATATATATATAATATATATATATATCTATTAATATATATATATATATATTTTATTAATATATTTATACGATCATATTTTTGGAAGACTGGTTTTATCAATATATATGATATACTGTAAACTTCGTAAATGTTTGTTTTAATATTATCAAATAAAAAACATAAAACACGCTAAAGAAATGCCATTACGAGACTCTGAAGAAATATGCATGAACTTAATATTTACTTAACTCTTCGCCATTTAAAACCCTTGCGAGTCAACTTTTATCATGAAGGGTATCAATAGAAGCGCAATTATATTAGCTTTCCATTGATATATTTTTTTTTCTGATAAATGAATTAGAACCATGCATAAAATAGCGTTAAATAAATAAATAAAATCATCACGGGTAAATTTTCCCGATTGATGAGTTATTTATTTAGTTAACGCAATTTAACATGGTGCTAATTCATTTATCAGAAACGAAATATATAAGTAAATAAATAACATCATCAATCGGGGAAAAATTTTCCCCATTGATGATTTTATTTATTTATTCAACGCTAATTTATGCATGATTCTAATTCATTTATCATAAAACGAAATATATCAATGGAAAGCTAATAAAATTGCACTTCTATTGATACCCTTCATGATAAAAGTTGACAGCGCAAAGTTTTTAAATGGCGAAGAGTTGAAGTTCATGCATATTTCTTCAAATCTCGTAATGGCATTTCTTTAGCGTGTTTTACTGTTTTTTTTTTGATAAAATTATAAAACAAACATTTATGAAGATTACAGTATACCCTATTACTGATAAACCAGTCTATATGATAGTCCATAGACCACTATATCTCTTTGTCGGCGGGCCGCAGGCCGCTATGCAGCTTGCAATTCAAAACATTGTCGCGTGAACAGTCCAGAGATATATGGTCTATGATATATCATATATGTGATGTCAATTTCAACTTTTTATTATCTTTGGAAGTATATACCAATTGACAATTTAACTAAGATTGAATTTTTCTTTTTATAATACTCACTTGCCAATGTTCTTTAAACACTACACTCTTCACCTTATGATCTGATTCTTACCTGCTAAAGTGTGACTCAAATCCCGAATGTTTGTCATCTGGTTAGAATTCATTTAAATTTCTAATATTTTTTTCCCTCCAAATTTTTCACGAAACCAAATATCCATAATCAGACACACGATTATTCAACAAAAGTCAAATTAACCCCCTTGAAGCACAAAATGTAGTTTCCATTGTATTTGGCAACCATCATACTATTTAATTAATGTAAGCAATATTCTATGGATATGACCTGATTAGTAATTTATACTTGTCCACTTGCTAATTTGGTATATAATGTTACTTTTCGAAATGGCTGACGAATGTAAAACTGACGATTTTAATGAAAAGAATGGACCTGGGCCGTGAAGGTGTTAACATGTTACATATTTTATATATTGACGTATAGATTTAGCTAGTGTTTGGAATATGCGTGACTGGAGTACATGCCGTCATGGAGTGTCACTTTGTCGTTGAAACCTTTGCTTTGACGAGTAAGTATAATAGTTGTGTATTCCAAAGGATGAAAATGAGTAGTAGTGGTAGTAGTAGTAATATTATAGTAGCTACATAGCCTTGGACACTCGGGATAAGGTGGTGCCTATAAGCGTGCTATGCAGGGACGACGAGTGTTCTTGGAAAGCGACCACAACAACATTCTAAAAGACGTGCTGCAATATTTTGTCGACTTTATTTAAGATTCTTTCAATTGATAACACATCGTATATTTAATGAACCAAAAGTTTACCGTCTGAAATTGACCCAATGTAGAACCTTTTTGTTCATCCTCTCCAGGTCTGACATGTTTTTTCCCTTTCTTTTTATTTTTAATACGTGAAGGGGTTCATGTTACATGTTTTACGTGTGCGTCAGAAACCTACACTAGCGTGGGTGCGTGGTTGTAGGTGTGGTATTCCCAGTAAACATGCATGATTCACTCGTGTGTATTACTGGCCTTTGTTACGACTTTATGTATTTGCACTGATGTTTGATATAGCTATAATTTATCATATAAAAGAATATGTCCTTTTTCCTAAAATAAAAAACCAAGAATGCTCTTCAACACATAGCTAGTGCCCAAAATAGTAATGCAAACTCATGAAATAGGTGAATCGCGCTTTTCAAATAAACAATAGAAAAATAAAATACTAGGAATTACTTCGGCATTCTTATATACATACATCCTCTTATCAAATAAATTAGAAAATATGAGAGTGTAAGGCATTAAACACCAATGCAACACAGTGAACCTTCTATATACATACATCATTCAGCAATGTTACATCAGCGTCTCCTGGAGGGTGCGCGCTACGTACCACGCAACCTACAGCGTCCTTATATGCAATGCCCCGTCACGGCCACTCAATATTTTGTGAAGAAGGGTACTACTGAAGAGAGGTGAGTCTCTCTCTCTCTCGCTCTCGCTTCTCGCTCTCGCTCTATCTTCTCTCTTCTCTCTCTCTCTCTCTCCGCTCTCTCTCTCTCTCTCTCTCTCTCTCTCTCTCCTCTCTCTCTCTCTCTCTCTCTCTCTCTCTCTCTCTCTCTCTCTCATACATTCTCACACGAGGGAAGTGGAGGTGAAGTATATTATCATTTATTTTTTTCTATTTTTTTTTATCTTATATTCTTATTATATCTTTCTATCTTTTTTATCTTCTATCTTTTTATCTTGTTTGTTGTTTATTTGTTTTTAGTATGTTAAAATGTAATAGACGTAAATAAGGTAAAAAAAACAACAACAACAGTGAAGAAAAGACTGAAGAAAACAATTCCGTGCATTTTTTTTTTGTCGGGGCGTTTCTTTGGCCTCGGAAGGACCAAGAATGTGATGCTAGATCCAACCAGTGCTATGCTAATACTGTCACGTGTCAAAGGAGGTCACAATTACATGGCGAGAAAAAACTGTACTATAACATTTTATGAAAGTAGTAGTAGTAGTAGTATAGCAGTCAACAAACAATAATTCGTAATGCCGTTGCTCTGAGGTATGGCTGGCCAGTGGAGGGACTTCCCAAAACCTGTGTATGTGGAAATCCAACAACGTCGACCATACCATGACTTGTAAAAAGGGGGGATTCGTGTGCATCAGACATGATGAGGTGAGAGATTTGACGGCCAGTATGTTCAGGGAGGTGTGCCGCGACGTCTCCACCGAACCAACTCTTCTCCCCCTGAATGGCGAACACATGCAGTACATGACGGCCAACACCGCCAACGAGGCCCGGTGTGGACGTAAGTGCTCGTGTTTCTGGAGCAGAGGACAGAGAGCTTTCATGGACATCAGAATCTTCGATCCAATGGCCGCCTGCTACCAGAGGATCTCACTGGAAGCTGCTCACCAAAAGAATGAACGGGATAAATCAGGAGTTATGGAGATAGGATTCGAAATGTCGACCACGGCAGCTTCACACCCCCTGGTCTTCACTACGTCAGGCTGGATGGGCCCCAAGGCCAAGTGCTTCTATTAAAGACTAGCAGATGTAATGGCAGAAAAGAAGCCACCCAGGACCCAAAACTTGTCGCCTGGGATGAGATGCCGTCTCTCCTTCCCCCCTGCTTAGGTCTGCCCCCTATGCCCGGGGGGCCTGTTTTCCGCCCCAAAACCATCGATTTAGCTGGCTAAAATCCCAGGCCACTGAGTGGAGAGCGGATAATGGGCCAATACGAAAGTCGGAACTTTTCGGAACTTCTCGGAACATTTTCGGAATTTGGAACTTTCTCGGAACTTTTTAAAAAAACAATTGAGGGGGGGGGACAAAGCAGAGGTTATGGAGTTAATTGGGGTTTATATAAATGTATGTGGCCAATGAAAAATTTATATGAAAATGTTTTGTATATTTCCAGGTCTGTAACCAGAGGCCATGAATCAGATAATTACCCGGGGTCAAGTTCTACTCTGTCTTATTCAGTCTAGTTATACACTGTCTGTCAAAATTTTGTCGATTGTGAAAATATCTGCCAGAAGGTCCTGCCAAGTCATCATGAAACGGCAGAAAAGTTAACATACAAAAAAGCTGTCAAATTGAGCGACACTACACAAAAAACGACCGGAAATATCGAAAACATTGTATATAATTCTTCATTGGCCACATAACCATTTTATATAACACCCCAAAATTTAAATCTCATACACCTCTGCATTTCGTCCCCTCCCCTCAAAATTTTTTTTATAAAAGTTCCAGAATTTTTGAAATGTTCCGAAAATGTTCCGGAGTTCCGAAATGTTCCCGGGTTTTAGTATTGGCCATATTAGGGGGGTAGTGTGGAGAGAGGAGAAATTAATAGTTTAATAGTAGTAGTCTATGGGGATGCCCTAGTCAGTAGCACCTGATTGAGGCTACGCCTCAATTGTGGAGCCCCCATATATTTTATAAAAAAACATGTTGGGGGAGGTATCATTTTGTAAAGTAAGTAGTAGTAGCAGTAGTAGTAAATAGTAATAGAGTAGTAGCAGTACAGTAGTAGTAGTAAGTAGGAGTAGTAAGTAAGTAGTAGTAGTAGTAGTTAAAAGTAGATAGTAGTAGTAAATAGTAGTAGTAGTAGAGGGAGTAGTAGTTAGTAGTAGTAGTAAGTATAGTATAGTAGATAAAATAGTAGAATGTGTAAGTAGTAGTAGTAATAGTAGTAGAGTAGTAGAGTAGTAGAGTAGAAAAGTGTAGAGTAGTAGTAGTAGTAGTAGTATAGTAGCATAAGTAGTAAAAGTATAGTATAATAGTAGTAGTGTAGTAGTAGTAAATAGTATAGTAGAGTAGTAGTAGTAGTAGTATTAGTAGTGTATTGGTTGTTGTTTTTGTTTTTGTTTTTTATTTCCACTACTGCCAGAAAAAAAAATTTGGGGAATTATAAGTAGATTGCAATAGGCAATCAATAGATTGCTTCAGGTGGGATTCAGCTGTCACACACGTAGACTTTGTTAGGGTCTCTTTGGGGTTTTTAATTTTAAGAGGGGGCCCCCCTCTAATTTAGG
>JACEEZ010010758.1:271515-294922 GCA_016584305.1 Chionoecetes opilio | reverse complement strand
GTTTAAGAAGACGCCCGTCTGTCTTCGCTCCCCCCCGGGGGATCAAACCCGGGGACTTCCTTGGGGCCCGGCGTGCAACCTTACCAGGATTTTCCCATAAATATAGTGGTGTGTTTTTGGTGTGTGTGGTTTTGTGTGTGTGTGTGTGTGTGTGTGTGTGTGTTTTGGTGTGTGGTGTGTTTTTGTTTTTTTTTACCTTTTTGACATAATTAAAAAAATCCGCTTTTAATTGCAGCATTTTTTTCACTTTTTTTTTATGTGATGCCCTAAAGGGTGCTTTTTACAGTTTGTCTGCTCTTGTTGATTGTTTGTTTTTTTTTTTTTGTGCTTTCAGTGCCCCTTTTTCCCTTTTCCCTGTTGCTTTCTTTCTGGTTTTTTTGTGGAATATGTCTGTGGTGTTTGGTGTGTGTGTGTGGGTTTCTCTCTCTCCTCTGTTTGCCCATTTAGTCTGCTTATCCGTCCTCTTCCCCCTCTCTCCTCTCTCTTCCCCTTCCTTCCTCTTTTCCCCCCTCTCTCTCTCTCTCCCCCTTCTCTCGTCTCTCCTCTCCTCTCTCTCTTTTTTTTCCCCACCAGTATCATTCCCTAAGAAAGATTTTTTAAAAGTATCGTCCGCCCCTTTTTCTCACCTGATTTAATGCAAAAAAATTATAGCCTTAGCGAATTAAACAATATTTGTCTTTTTTTGACCATCACCTTTTTAAAAAATGCAATCAAAATTTGAAATTTTCCCGGAGTTTGAAAACGCTGCTGACAACTGGCAACGATGCGTAGGGCCGGTGACGTACGGGAGGAAGGCCCCCCTTTCCCCCGCTGCCCCAGAAGCACGTAAAAACAAGAGATAATATCAGTACTTGAAAAATTTTTTGGGGGTTTTGATTGTTTTTTGTTCCTCTGGCACCACCTCACACACCCCCGCGGGACAGGAGATAGGGGGAGGGGGAGCGTTGGGGCAAAGGAGGGGGAAAAAAATTGAAACACTTGAAAAACTTGAAAAACTTTAATATGCTTTCATAATAATACGTTAGTAAAATTTTTATAACAAATTTGTGTAAAAGCCCATACGAACCATAGGGGATTCGGGCAGCATCTCTTAGTTTACAAAAAAGTTTTTCTAGGACGTCAGTAGCAATTTCATAAAAAAAAAAAAAAAAAAAAAAAAGGTAAAAAAAAAAAAAAAAAAAAAAAAAAAAAAAAAAAACAGAGAATCCGAACAAATTTCTCAAAAAATTTAAATTTTTAGAATGCTATAAAAAAATTTTTGGGACTATAATAAATCTAATGACCCTCTTGGAAATATTTAGAACAAATTTAAACAAAAATCTTGCGTATTGGGACATAAAAAACTTTTTTTTTTTGCCTTTTAAATGAAAATAAGTTTGGGAGGGCTTAACAGAGTGGGGATATTTTTCCATATCTTGGGCCCCCAGTAGGAGAGTGTTAAAAAAATGTCGGTTTTGTTGTGGGACACGGAGGGGTTTTACAGTTTCGGGGGGGTATTATTTTTGGGGGGGCAAGTTAATATAATACCACCATAACTAATTTTTCTAATTCCAATCTGTAATTTGTTTTGTCAAATAAATTTTAAGATTTATATTTTTAATAAGGGTGAGTATGATCAAAATAGCCCGAATTGCAAAATCCAATTTTTTTTTTTTGTACCGGAAAAGGGGAATAAATGATGGGATTGTGTTAAATGGGGTACAAAATTGAAAGGTGGAAAAAAAAATGGGGTTATAGAGAATTTTAAATATATATTAGGCAAAGGGCCTAATTTGATTAATAGAGATCGATTCAGACAATTTTAAAAACATAATTAATTTAAAGGTGGTTTAAAGGAATTTTATTCAAAAGTTACACCTAGATTTTGTGTTGGGTTGTTCTGTTGGGGTGACATTTTTGTTGTATAAAAGAGTAGGAAAATTTTAGTCGCCTGTGGAAAGAGCATATAATGTTTTTTTTAAATGCATTTTGTCATTACTCAAAAACCATTTATAAAAAAATTTTAGGTTTGGTGGCTGTTTTTATCAAGGGGAGGGTCCCACCAGTAATGATAAAATAGAATCAGCAAAAATATTTTTTTTAATTTTTAAAACTTGGGGATAATTTTAAAAGATGAGGATAAAATGGGACCCGAGGACCACCCTGGGGGCTCCGTACGAAAGGTTTAGGGATAGATGACAATTCGAAATTTTTACTTTGGGGGTTTTACCGGTAAAGGGAGTCTCAAAACCATCAGTATGATGCCCCGTTAAACCCTAATGTTTCAATTTTTGTAGTAAGAATTTAGTTTCATTTTTCAAAAGCTTTAAATAAATCAAAAATTTTACATTTTATGTTTGGGTCCAAAGGGAGATAGAATGTTTCGGGGAAGGCGGGCAAAGACTAAAGGGCTTAAGCCTTGTCGAAAAACCCAAAAATTTTCTTTTGGGGATAAAGATTTTTTTTTTAAGAAAATTTTTTTGAATTTTTTTCATTAAAATTTTTCGAAAATTTTTGAGTAGGTGTTAGCAGTGTATTGGGGTCTGTAATTTTCATGTTTTCTTTTGGACCCTTTTTTTTAAATAGGGATTACGGTTGTGTTTTAAAAATTTAGGAAAAATTCCTTTTTCGAGGCGGTTTAACAAATTGATAATTTACTTCAAAAAAAAAAAAAAAAGTTTTGGCATAGAATTTAAAAAACATTTTAGACTAATTTAGGGGCTGAATTTAAATCTGATCTTTATATTTTCCCCTTAACGTCACGTTTTTTTCGTATAGTTTTATTCCATTTTATGAAATTTCAAGAAAAATTTTTTCCTTCTATTGAGTTGGTAGAAAAAAGGGGGATTATTTTTTATTTTTTTTAAATCTCCAATAAAATGGAGAATATCTTCGTTTTCTTTTTAACACATAAATTCCCATTCTTTATGATACGAATAAACAAAAAAACTTTCAATTGCACGCAAACTCCGCAGGTAGTTTTTATTATTTAATTTTACATTGAAATTTATTTTTTTATTTTATTTTCCTGTTGTTTCTTTTTGTGAAACCTGCCTAAGGTGTAGGTGGGTTGGGGGCAAATTCAAGGAACAACTCAGGTAGCTAACAACTCTTTTTCTTTTATTTGTCCGCAGTTGGTGTTGCTGCTCTAAAAATGGCCTCTACATCTCACAGATGAAAGTGCTCAAATGATCCAAATATATTTCCTATCTGTGGAAGCTTTACTTTGAAGACTCAGAGGCGCAACATTACTGACTTTGTTAAGAGCGTGTATTTTGCGTACTTCAAAGTACCATTTTGAGACCAAGACAAGCTTGGGCTCCTCAAAAAAGTGTGCAAAACCTGTGTTTGAGACTTTGAGATCATGGTCCCCAAGAAAGAAGGCTAACTTAAGTTTGGAGTGGCCTATGGTTTGGAGAGAACCAAGCAATCATTTAGAGGGATGCTTTTCTCCTTGTCAATGTAAAAGGTTTCAATAAGAAAAACAAGAAATATTTGCAATACCCAGTATCCCTTCAGCTATTCGACCAGTTACCCATAGTGAAGAAAACCTTACCAATATTTACTGAGCTTCAAAAATGATGAAACAGATCTCTGCTCACCTGCTCCCACTGTTTAAGAAGACACTACAGATTTTTTTTCAGCCATCTGATAAAGATTGTGACAAACCAATTCTGTTTACTCAGTCTGCTTTGAATGATTGGTTAGAGATCTTTATCTACCAAAAGAGTCTGCTGAACTGTTGTTTTCAAGACTGAAGAGAATCGAATGCTGAAACCCGGCACAGGGCCCTCATTTTTCGTAACAGGAAGCAAAACTGCGTAAGTACTTCATTCAGATGGCCAGCTTGTCTATTGTACTGATGTAGAGGGCTACTTCTTTTTATGGGACTGCTAGCATATGATTCAAGGGTTTGGGAGGCTTTTTATTGCCCAGTTCCAAAAGAAGTTTGCAATGGGGTTCTGTTACACAATGGAAATAAGTATGGCTCTGTCCCAAATAGGTCATTCTGTAAAACTTAAAGAAGAAAAATAAACACATCAAGATTGTCCTAGAGAGGTGCAATATCATGTTCATGGGTGGTTAATTTGTGTCGATTTGAAAAATGGTTTAACTTTCTTTTAGGTCAGCAAGGAGGGTACAAAAAAATACCCCTGTTTTTCCCGTGTTCTGGGACAGTAAGCTACAGCAGAGCATTGGGTGAAAAAAGAATGGCCTCGCGACAGAGTTTTTGGGATCTGGCGATAAGAATGTCATCAATGATCCTCTAGTGGATAGGAAGAAGATTGTCTTTTCCCTCCCTTGCACATAACCTTGGATTGATAAGCAGTTCGTCAAAGCTCTTGATCACAGTGGAGAATGCTTCAGCTTATATGTTTCAACTTTTCCTGGTCTTAGTGAAGAGAAAGAAAAAGGCTGGAATATTGATGGACCTCAAAAAAGAACACTAATGAGAGACCAAATTTTATCACATCAATGAAAGAACAGAAGAAAGAGCTTTTGATGCATTTGTAATGTGGGGAAGAATTTTCTAGGGAAAAAGAAAGCAGACAACTATGAAGGATTGTGGAGAGCTACTATGAGCCTGCGAGTCTTGGATGTAGAATGAGTATCAAGGTTCACTATTTACACAGCCATTTGGACAAGTTTCCGGAACCTTGGGATGTGAGCGAGGAACAAGGGGGAGCGTTTTCAAACAGGACATTAAAACAATGGAAGAACGGTATCAAGGCCGGGGACTCACATATGATGGCGGATTATTGCTGGAGCTTGATGAGAGACAACCCAGAAGCTGTACATCAGAGATCAGCCAAGAAAAAAAAAATTTACATAACTGCTACTTGACATTGATCTGTGCCCATATATATGTATTGTTTATATTTTCTATTTCAATTCGTCACTATATTTGATTTACTTTTACATGGACTTCGTAATCTTTGTAATTCCTTGATTTAAGAATATACAAAATGTATTACTAAAAATCACGTGTTTTTTATCTTGAAACCTTCGATATATAGGCTGATGAAATCATTTTCATCAAAAATTGAGAAATGCTATATCGCGAAATGCTGATGTGATAGACAAAAATTGAGTTCATATTCGTAATCAGCAGCCCAAAATTTAGTTTTTTTAGAATTTGTTTTAAAACCTTTGCCAGAAATATCGTGTTGACCAGTGATATTTTTATAATGGAACAGCTATTTGTTCTTTATTAGCTTTTATGAGAGAGACGGAAATTTCATGGGTATTACACTTTTGTTTTTTTAATGAGTTTATTACAGCGCAACTTTGTGGTAGTACTGGAGGAACAATCATTGAGGGTGGATAATTACCTCCCAGAAAGTCAAGGGGTTTATATCGGAAGGTGGGATGTTGTTATCAAAAAGGAAGCAATATCTGTATAATACTTATTGAAGGCCTCTGCAATATCGGAGGGGCATCCATACTTTATTATTCTTTGTTATGTAACTGAGATAAGTTTTTTTTATAGTTATTTTTCAGCTGATTTAGGGTTTTTTCCATATTTTGCGTGTCATTGTTAAAGTTTGTAAATATCGACATATATTATGAAATTTTATGATTTTATAATCCTATTAGGACTTTGCGGTATTTTTTATAATAACTTTCAGAGACAACACCTATTTTATAGTCCTTAAATAGATTATTTTTGGTCTTGCCCCGATTTAATTACAGCTGACGTTACCCAAAGGGTTATGTAGCCGTTTTTTAGAAAATATTTTTGTTTTTATTGGGAAACATCATTGTATAAATTACTCAGTTTGTCTAGAAATGTATTAAAGTTTAAATTTATATCTGTAAAGATAAGAGTGTGTTCCATAATTTTGGTGTGAAGTTTTGAGAAAAAGCTCCTTATTATTAGAGTTACTTTTCGGAATTCTATTTTATTGAGCTTTGATTTTTTTGGGGGGAAAGGAATATTTAAGAAAATAGGAAGATGGTCCGAAATGGGAAAGTGTACAATACCTGTGGTAAATTTTCCAAAAAAAATTTGTGTATATATGGGTCCTGGGGGGAGGAAAGGGTCTCAACAAATTTAAATTTTGGAAATTAGTTGGTGTATGGAGTGTAGGCCATTTAAGTTTAATTAGTTTTATAGTAAATTTATTTGTTTTTGTTGTAATCCCTGAAATTTAATTAAATCGTATTCTACTGCAATATGTTTACTGTTTGGGTCTTTTCCTTAAAATGTGATTCAAAATAACAATTCGTAATTTCTGTCTTATGAAATTTTTACATCTTTTGTTTTCAAAATCAGAAAAGAAAAAGGGGGAATAATTTCAATGGTAAGTAATTCATTCTTAATACATTTAAATCTTTTTCAAAGGGCTGCTCAAAGGGGGTATTTCGTCTCAATCTATCTTCTCTCCACTTCTCTCTCTCTCCCCCCTCCTCTCTCTCTCTCTCCTCTCTCTCCCCTATCCTCTCTCTCTCTCCTCTCTCTCTCTCTTCTCTCTCCCTTCTCTCTTCATCTCCCCCCTCTCTCTCTTCTCTAATAAGAACGAACTTTCATTGTCAGGTAAAATAAAAATAAAAAAGTGTTTAACGTTTAAGCCATCAAACACCTTTTTTAGATCTCACTTTACCTCGTAGACACCTGTTCCACACACACACACACAACCACACACCACACACGCGCGCGCGCGCCGGAAGACTTAAAGCTGTTGAGACTTTGACATTTCTTTTATGTATTTCCTTTTTGAAGCTTTTATACTCTCCTTCTCTCTTTCTCTCTCTTCTTTCTAGGCCCGCCCCCCGCCCCCATTTACATATACCTAGGGCTTTTGCCGCCAGAGTCTAGTGGTTGCCCCCTGGGCCAGACTGTGCACCAAAACAATGGTGTAGCCTTGTATGGCAGTCTGCATTAGAAACCAGTCATCACAAACTCCTTGGCGTCATGCCACACTGCCTACATCCCACCCACCCACCCACACAACCCGTGGCTACATACAACAATAGCGTAGCTTCCTTATAGCTCTCACAACCGTCATCACAACACTCCCTTGGCTGTCTGTCACAACTGTATCACATCAATTCCCCCTACCCCACCCACACACCCCCTGGGCCACACAAAACACAATACTTAAGCCCTTTTATGGCAGGTTCCCGCATCACAAACAGTTCATCACAACCCCCTCCCTTGCTGCAACAACCCCTGTCTAATCATCCCCACCAACCCACAATCCCGTGGCACACACACACACAATAGCGTAGCCTTGTATGGCAGTCTGCATCACAAACCAGTCATCACAACACTCCCTTGGCTGTCATGTCACACTGTCTACATCATCCCCCACCCACCCACACATCCCTTGGCCACACACACACAATCGGCCGCTTTTTTAAACATGGACTAGGGAGAGTCTAACGTGGAGCTTCCATGTTAGACTCAAGTAGTACCAATGCCAAGAACGCGTGCTTTAGACGCCAGCAACGAGAGCTAACATGATCCTATGTTGATCCACGACTGCGCTTGGGTTGGCAGCCCTGAACCAGGGAGATCATATATTGGGGGACGAAGAGCGGAAGAGTCATTTGTCTCCGCGCCCTGCTACCGAGAACAACAAAACACACCATACCATATATGAACCTATATTCTTCATTTATTCACTTTTTTACCCACATTTTCCTTGATCTTCATAGCTCTTCCCATTATCGGGAGTCAAGATTGTCATGTTCATGTTATAGTTATTATTTAGTTGCACAACTAATGATGCCTTAATCACTAGTTGATAGTTGATAGTTTGATAGTTGATAGTTGATAGTTGACTAGTTTTTTAGTTGATAGTTGGAATATGTGAGAGAGAGAGAGAGATCATGCATGAGTGAGAGGACAGTAGGATGTGAGAATGAGATGGATAGATGTGTGGAAATGGGAGACTTCTGCCGTGGCCTCCCCGTAGAGGGATGTAAGGAACCGCTGTTAGCGTAGACTAGACTATTATGACCAAAAAGAGAATAAATGTCTCCTCTGTTTCCATTAATTAAATGCAAGTGCTGCTGTATAGTCGTATAAGTGAGTGACTATTATATTGCTGATAGTCTGGACTCGGCGGGCGAGGAGAGATAAACAAACCCAGATTTCGTAGGGCGCCAAACGCGGTCTTTAAAAAAATATTTCAGATGCATCATAATCTGCAGTAGACGCATGTATACACTCATATTTTGCCAAACAGAATATTGACAATACCGCTAATTTGTCTTAGCATGGGCATTTGCATAGTAACGTAAATATCATTAGACTCAAGTGTTGGACAGGGTCCTGGGTGTCTAACATTTCCAATACTATTCTCGTTAGTTTTAGACCAACTTAAGACTAATCCCCCCCGGAAAATGTTTAGAAAACGGAAATGCCTGTCTAAAGCCACGTACGGTTAGTCTTAGGTTAGCCGAAGTCCATGTTTAAAGAATCGGCCGAATAGCGTAACCTTGTATGGCAGTCTGCATCACAAACCAGTCATCACAACACTTGGCTGTCACACTGTCTGCCTTCCCGCCCGCATATTTTCCAACTCTATGCTATAGTTAATGCTAGTATGTGGTTTCCGAGTAATGACGTTTGGCTGTAGCTCCAAAACTAACCATAGGATTTTCTCGAAAGTACCTGCATTGTGATTCCCACACACACATTTTGGTTTCCCTTACTTACCAATCCATGTTTTGGAGAAGTGCCAGGTCCTCCTGCTGAACCTCAGCAGGCTCCGCTAACACCTGATCATCCACCTCGTACTCTGGCTCAAAGCATTATGTTTGAGGTGTGTGTGTGTGTGTGTGTGTTGTGTATGTGTGTGTGTGTGTGTGTGTGTGTGTGTGTGTGTGTGTATTCATCTAGTTGTATTTTACAGGGCCAGAGCAATGCTCGTGTGGCCCCATCTCCATATCAACATTTTTATCATTCATCCTTAGTGCTTTGTGTTGGCCGAAGCCACACCCCGGAGAGCAGGTCACAAACCCCGGCTAACCCCCGGTACCCATTCACTACTGGGTGGACAGGGGCTCAGGTTTTAAGGAAACAACCCATCTGTTTCCGCTCCGTCCGGGGATCGAACCCGGGACTTCTCGGTTGTGAATCGAGCGTGCTTCCCTTACACCACGGAGTACCTTTTGTGTGTGTGTGTATGTGTGTGTGTGTATTAGGGTTGGGCTCCCATCATAATCTGAGGTTCGTTTTCCTCATATACGCGAGCAGCGTCATTTAGTTCGGTCTCAGATTGAGCATCGTACTCTAGATCTATCACAGCGACAGATTCACTGTCTGACAGGGGTCTCACAAGCCGGCAGGTCTCACAGAGGCAGACGAGTGTTGTTTACATTGGAGCGTTCCTCCCGTGACGTCATCAATAACATTCGTAGCCCTGTTGGAGGGAAGAAAAACATGTTCGCGCGCTTTTTACATAAGTCGTGTTTTTACGGAAATAAAGCCTGGAAATAAATTATTTTTGGTGGATTAGGTGTTTTGAATGTATATTCAACATAATTAGGCAAAAAAAATGGGTCTGGACGATTACTTTAAGAAAACTTTAAAGTAATCGTCCAGACCCAAATTTGTTTTGCCTAATTATGTTGCATGTACATTCAAAACAACTAATCCACCAAAAATAATTGATTTCCAGGCCTTATTTCCGTAAAAACACGACTTTTGTAAAAAGCGCGCGAAAAAAAAATTCTTTCCTCCAACAGGGCTACGCATGTTATTGATGACGTCAGAAAAGGGACGCTCCAATGTAAACAACACTCGTCTGCCTCTGTGAGACTGTCGGCAAATGTTATAATTATCGGATTGTACTTTCGGTGGTCAGACAGTGAATCTGTCGCTGTGAAGATTTAGAGAACGATGCTTAATCTGAACCGAGCTAAATGACTCTGCTCGCTATATGTGAAATGAACCATATTGTGATGAGAGCCCTCGCTATATGTTTGAGCCAGAGTACGAGGTGAGAGAACATTTGTTAGCGGGAGACTGCTGAGGTTCATACACTACTCATACACAAACACTTCTAACCCACACACACAAACACTACTACACACACACAACACTACTACAAACACACAACACTACTACACACACACACACAAACACTAAGACACACACACACACAAACAATACTACACACACACACACACACACAAACACTACTACACCACACCACACACAACACTACTTACAACCACAAACACTACTACCACACACAAACACTACGAGCAACACCAAACCTACTACCACCACAACACTAACTACCACACACACACAAGCCACTACACACACCCACAAACAGTACTACACACACACAACACTACTACACACACACAAAACACTACTACACACACACACACACTACTTTGACGCCAAACACCCAACAGTACTACGCACAGCACACACACCCAAACACTACTACGCCACACAACAACAACACACACAAACACTACAACACCACACACACACAAACAACATACTACACACCACACACAAACCAGTACTACCATACGCACACAGCACGCGGGAAAGGAGGCTCCCCTTTTGCTACGTCACCGGCCGTGCGCTTCGTCTCCAGTTGCCATGAGGCCGTTTGCGAAGCTCGGGGAATTACAGATTTTGATTGCGGATTATTAAATACGGCTGACTGATCAAGAAGTGACAACCATGTGTTGATAACACTCGTAAGGCTATACTCTAACTACATCAAATCAAGAAATGATGAAATGGTCCTGGGACGATTAACTTCAGACGAATTTCCCCTCCTTATCCTTACTGTCTTTTAAGTTTACACAAATTTTTCTATTGACAATTGTGGTCATTGACAGGGAAAGATAATTGAATCAGATGATTACTAACTATTCTTCCTCTAGTTCATATTCTCATTTACCTTACTGCTCTACTACTACTACGACTACTAATGGCTACTACTACTACTACTACTACTACTACTACTCTAATGCAACTACTACTACTACTACTACTCACTTACTAATGCTACTACTACTACTACTACTACTACTACTACTACTTACTACTACTGATACTATTTACTACTCACTACTACTACTGCTAATACTCTACTACTACTACTACTAATGCTAACTACTACTACCTACTACTCGACTACTACTACTGCTTACTATTACTTACTACTACTACTACTAATGCTATCTACTACTACTACTACTACTACTAACTACTACTACTACTTCTACTGCTACTATTACTACACTTTCTATCATTATACTCCTATCATCACTGTTTTAGTACTCACTGTCCGTTACTTTTTTCAACATTTCCTCCCAAATAAGATATAAAAGGAGCATGATGATATCTCTTACGCAACGTAAAAATAGCTGAAAAGTTTTAGAAACATTTAAAAAAACGACCATTGAGAATAAACAAATCATTACGTGGGTTCTAACATATCACTCGTTATACACACACACACACACACACACACACACACACACACACCCACGCACACGCACGCGCACGCGCACGCCGCACGCGCACAACGCAACACGCACACGCACACCAACACGCACACGCCACGCAACACATACACATACACATACACGAAAAGGAAAACATTCACTTACGCACACACCTCTCTCTCTCTGGTCTCTCTCTCTCTCTCTCTCTCTCTCCTCCTCTCATCACTCTCTCATCCTCTCTCCGTCTCCTTCTCTCTCCTCTCTCTCTCTCTCTCGCTCTCTCTCTCTCTCTCTCGTCCTCCTCTCTTCCTCTCCTCTCTCAATCTCGTCCTCTCTCTCTCTCGTCTCTCTCTCTCTCTATGAGGCCCTTAAGTTCTCTCTGGAAGGTAATAGCTGGAGATCGGTGTCTAAGCGTGATCAGGCCATACGTGAATTTCACATTCCCTAAAAAAAACTTTTATATCTACTTCAAAATCATGTAAAAACAAAAATATAGATATATCTCCTGACATGGATTTATCAATACTCTGTCTTTAATATTCATATCATTATTAATTTTGTCCTTGAAGAAAAGATTATGCATTTTTCCTTCATTATTATTTCTCGTGGATCTTTTTCTAATTCTACCTTCTCATCGCATTTTTATTTTTTTGGTATGGTAATGTATGTAAGTTTTTATTTATTTTTCCCGCATATCAACACCTACAAGCCATAATGTCCTTCATGGGCCGGCTAGCTTGTGTGTTCCTACTCTACCTACTTATCAATTAACTCACTAAAACAATGTTACTATGTGGTGAGCTTTTTACTTTCTCCACATAATTCCAGCACATAATTCCAGAAAACCTAACCACACTAACTCCCTGTGTAGAAGGTCTGAGATACTATGTTTGCCGCACGTTAAAGTGGCGAAAACTGGGCCCCTTCATCCCGCCCCTTCCGAACGCACTGGATTGCTGAGGTGTTGGGTTTGGGGCTTTGGGCGGAAACTTTGAGTAAGGCATTCTCACCCACACCAAACAATCCACACCTAAGCCAATAGACAATAACAGTGAGCTCGATCTGCCATCTGGTGGCCGTCTGGAACCATCCCGTCAGCTCAGGAAATCGGGTCTAGGGGTGTCACGCTTGACTTATTTTCCATTATTCCCTTACCAAAACCAGCTACAATTAAGTGTTTGTCATGGTCCCACATAGCTTATGCAATGAAAATATACCGATTTTTTACATTATTCATGGAGTTATAGTGAGGATTGTTGCAAATAAAAGGCATTCGACCAACAGGTTACTACAAACCTTCTACTAAATCTGTAAAGGAATGCTTCAAGAGGCGGGTGGTATTAGTTATGTAACACATCATTCCATTCCAAGAGAAGGTAATATTTACCCATACACCCGCCTTGAAGCCTTCCTCTACAGTATTGATAGAATGTTGTAGGACACACGTGATTGAATGCTTCTATTTCCAAAAAACCTCATTATAACGCATGAATAATGTAAACCTCGTATATTTTGTCATTTTGCATAAGTCTATGTTGACCATGACACACTTATTGTAGCTGGTTTTGGTAGGGACTGAATGGAAAAATAAGTCCAAGCTTTGACACCTGAGACGCCGACGTCCTGAGCTTGACGGGAGGTTCCCAGACGGCCACCAGAATGGCAACTCGGAGCTCACGTTTATTGTCTATCCCATTCGTTCGGAGGGGGGAATGAAGGGCCCGATTTTTTGCCAACTTAACGTGCGGCGACTATAATGGGGTGGCGGCGACCAGCTCATCGCCCGACTCGGCCCTCCCTGTATACGCGCTATGGTATGGTAAAAACAGCACCTTTACCTTCACAATAAGATTGGAAAGAACACAGAGCTGCTACAAGATGGATTTCCAAAGCTAAAGACTCTAGCCCTGAAGAACTAATTAATAAATATCTAAAATTAATATTACATAAATAATTACGAAGCATTAATAATAAAACATAAGTTATGGAGGAAATAGTAAAGACATCTATGAACTTAAAAAAAAAAAAAAGAAGGAAATTAAAATAAATAGTCTATGAAAGAAAGGAACTGTGGAAAGCTGAACTGTGAAAATAAGGAAGAAAAGAGGCATAGTTTTTATATGCACGTGCATACGAGCAACAAGCAAAAATATACATGTATACAAAGCCGCTAACCTATTGATTCAACATTAAATAAAGATCCAGGAAATAATGATAGAGGAACATACAAAAGATACACAATAAAATTAATAAGTAAAAAGGATTTTAGGTTCAAATAGGCAGCGGATCAGTGATGATCTGCCTTATATGCAATTTAGGTGCGTCTTCCTATCCACAGAGGAATGACGCGTCCGATGAACAAGATTAATAACGGGGCGAAACGAGCTCGACGCATTCTAACCAGAAATACATATTTTTGTTGGAACGATTCGTAAGTGCAACACCACACACACACCACACACACACCACACACACACACACACACATACACATACACCACATCCACACACACACACATACACACACAACCATTCACACACACACACATACACACACACACACACCCACACACACACACACACACACACACACACACACACATACACATACACATACACACCATACACCACCACACACCAATGCCCACCACACACCACACACACCACACACACACACACACAACACACACCACAACCACACCACACACACACAGTACACACCACACACACCACAACACACCTCACTCAGAGATACACACACACATATATATATTATATATATAGTATATTTATATAATATATATATATAATATAATATATATATATATATCTATATCTATATATATATAATATATATATATATATTATATATAATATATATAATATATATATACATATCTTATATATACTAGTATCTATATAATATATATATATATATTAAATATATATGTATATATATATATATAATTATAGAGATATATATATATTATATAATATATATTATATATATATATATATATAATATAAATAATAAATTTATAGATATATATATATATGTATATATATATATATGTTGTGTGTATCTCTGTGTGAGTTGGTGTGTGTGTGTGTGTGTGTGTGTGTAAGTGTGTGTGTGTTTGTGTGTGTGTGTGCTGTGTGGGTGGTGTGTGTGTGGTTTGTGTGTGTGTGTGTGGTGTGTGTGTGCATGTGTGTGTGTGTGTATGTGGTGGGGTGTATGTGTATGTGTATGTGTGTGTGTGTGGTGTGTGTGTGGGTGTGTGTGTGTGTGTGTGTGGGTGTGTATGTTTGTGTGTGTGCATGTTGTGGTGTTTGTATGTTGTTGTGTATGTATGTGTGTGTATGTGTATGTGTGTGTGTGTGTGTTGTGTGTGTGTGTGTTGTGTGGTGTGTGGTGGGGGCCTTACCTAATCGTTCCAACAACAATATTGTATTTTGTAGTAATTGCGTCGAGCTCGTTTCGCCCGGTTAGTAATCTTGTTCATCGGACGCGTCATTCCCTCTGTGATGGAATGACGCACTATTGCATTAATGGCAGATCATTCCACTGATTCCCTGCCTCTTTTGAACTAAACCTTTTACTTATTAATTGTTATTGTGTCTCTTTTCTGTATGTTCATCTATTCATTATTTCCTGATTGCTTTATTATTAATGTTGACTCATATAGTTTAGCGCTTTGTATACATGTATTTTTAATGCTGTTTGGCTTCTGTAATGCACTTCATATAAAAACCGATGCCTCTGTTTCCTTCTTATTTTCACATTTCAGCCTTTCCACAGTCCTTTCTTTTCATGACTATTTATTTTCTAATTTCCTTCTTTTTTTTTAGTTCCATATATTGTCCCTTTACTATTTTCCTCCAATAACTTATGTTTTGATTTATTTAATTTTAAGTATTATTTTATTTTAATATTAATTTTAGTATATTTATTAAATTAGTTTACTTCGGCTAGAGCTCTTGAGCTTTGTTATCCATCTTGTAGCACTCTGTGTTCCTTTCCAATCTTATTTTGTTGAAGGTAAAAGTGTGCTTGCAATACCATAGCGCGTATGACGTTAGGGCCGATTAAGGCGATGAGCTGGTCGCGCACCCATTATAGTCCGCCTGCACGTTAGATTTTGGCAAAAATTGGTCCCCTTCATTCCCCCCCTTCGCGAACGAATGGGATAGACAATACAGTGATCCTCGATCTGGCCATCTGGTGGCCGTCTGGTAACCTCCCGTCAGCTCAGGACGTCGGGTCTCAGGTGTCCAAGCTTGAACTTATTTTTTCCAGTATTCCCCTACCAAACCAGCCTACAATTAAGTTGTTGTCATGGTCAACATAGACTTAGTGCAAAATGACAATATACGAGTTTTACATTCTTCATGGCGTTATAATGAGGATGGTTTTGCAAAATGAGAAGCATTCACTCACGTTGTGTACCTACAACATGTCTACCTAAATACTGTAGAAGGAATGCTTCAGCGGGTGTATGGGTAAAATATTTAACCTTTCTCTTTGCATGCATGGGATGTTACCATAACTCCATACACCCGCTTGAAGCATTCATTTACAGTATTTAGTAGAAATTTGTAGACACCCTGTGGTGTCGAATGGCTTTTATTTTTGCCACAATCCTCACTATAACGCCATGAATAATGTAAACTCGTATATTTTCATTTTGCTAAGCCTATGTTTTACCATGACAACATTAATTTGTAGGCTGGTTTGGTAGGAATAATGTAAAATAAGTCAGCCGTTGACCCCCGAGACCCGATTTCCCTGAGCTACGGGAAGGTCCCAGACGGCCCACCAGATGGCATATCGAGCTCACTGTTTTTGTCGTAGTGGCCTTGAGGTGTTTGGTTGTTGGGTGTTGGGTGAGATGCCTTACTCCAATTTCCGCCCCAAAGCCCAAACACCCAACACCTCAGCCAATCCGTGCTTCGGGAAGGGGGTAGTGAAGGGGCCCGAGTTTTTCGCCACTTTAACGTGTCGGCAACCTATTAGTATCCTCATCCTCGACCAGGGAATAGTGTTGTTAGTTTTCTGGATTATGTGCTGGCATTTATGTGAAAGTTAAAATGATACCTACATATAACATTGTTTTTTAAGTGAGTAATTTGATAAGTTAGGTAGAAGTACGAACTACCAGCTAGCCGCCCATGCAGGACATTATGGACTTGTAGTTGTTGATATGCGAAAAATAAATAAACTTACAATCATTACCCTACCTAAAAAATAAAATGCGATGAGAAGTAGATAGAAAAAAGATCACGAGGGAAATATACTGGAAGGAAAAGCATAATCCTTTTCTTAAGGACTAAAAATTAATATAATGATTGAATATTCAGACAGCGTATTGATAAATCCCTGTAAGGAAGTATTCTATATTTTTTTTTTACATGATTTTGAAGTAAGAGTATAAAAGTTTTTTTTATGGAATGTGAAATTCACGTATGGCCTGATCACGCCTTGAGACACGCGATCTCCAGCTATTACCCTTCCAGAAGGAACTAGGGCTCATAGAGAGAGAGAGAGAGACGAGAGAGAGAGAGAGAGAGGAGAGAGAGAGAGAGAGGAGAGAGAGAGAGGAGAGAGAGAGAGAGAGAGAGAGAGAGATGAGGAGAGAGCAGATAGAGAGAGAGAGAGAGAGCAGAGAGAGAGGTGTGTGTGTAGTGAATGTGTGGTTGTGTTATTGTATGTGTGCGTGTGCGTGTGCGTGTGCTGTGCGTGATGTCGTGTGGCGGTGTGCGCGTGCCGTGCCGCCGTGCGCGTGCGTGTGCGTGTGTGTGTGTGTGGTGTGTGTGTGTGTGTGGTGTGTGTTGTATCGAGTGAATGTTAGAACCCCCTGTACTGATTGTTTTTATTCTCAATTGGTCCTTTTGGTTTAAATGTTTCTAAAACTTTTCATGCCTATTTTTTACGGCGGTAAGAGATATCATCATGCTCTTTTAATATCTATTTTGGTGGATAAATGTTGAAAAAGTACGACAGTGAGTATAACACAGTGATGATAGAGTATTAATGTAGAAGTATTAGATAATAGTAGCAGTAGTAGATAGTAGTAGTAGTATAGTAGTAGTAGTAGTAGTAGCATTAGTAGTAGTATTAGTAAGTAAAGTAGCAGTAGTAGTAGTAGTATAGGAGTATAGTAGTAGCATTATAGTAGTAGTATAGTAGTCGTTCGTAGTAGTAGTAGTAAGTAATAGTAGCAGTATATTAAGTAGTAGTGTATTAGTAGTAGTAGTCGTAGTATCATTAGTATAGTATTAGTAGTATAGTGTAGCATTAGTATAGTAAAAATTAGTAGTAGTTAGAGTAGTAGTAGCATTATAGTAGTTAGTAGTATAGCAGTAGGTAAATGAAATATATTGAGGAAGAATAGTAGTAAATCATCTTGATCAATTTCTTTCCCTGATACCATGACCACAAATTGTCACTGAAAATTTTGTAAACTAAAGACATGTAAGGTAAGGAGGGAATTGTTCTTAAGTAATCGTCCAGACCATTTCATCATTCCTTATTTGATGTTTAGGTATAGCCCTTGTCGAGTGTATCACAACATTTGTCACTTCGTGCATCCATTCCAGCCGTTTTTTTTATAATCCGCAATCAAAATCTGTAATTCCCCGAGCTTCGAACACGCTCATGGCAACTGGCAGGACGATGCGCCCCCGGCTCGTGACGTAGCAAAATGGAGCCTCCCTCTTCCCGCGCTGCTGTTGGTGTATGTTGTACTGTTTGTGTGTGTGTGTAGTAGTTGTTTGTGTGTGTGTGTGTGTAGTAGTGTTTGTGTGTGTGGGTGGGTGTGTGCGTAGTAGTGTTTTGTGTGTGTGTGTGTGTGCGTAGTACTGTTGTGTGTTTGTTGCGTAGTAAGTGGTGTGTGATGTGGGTAGTAATGTTTGTGTTGTGTGTAGTAGTGTTTGGTGTGTGTGTAGTACTGGTTTGTGGGTGTGTATGTAGTGGCTGTTGTGGTGTGTGTGTAGTAGTGTTTGTGTGGTGTAGTAGTGTGTTGTGTGTGTAGTAGTGTTTTGTGTGTGTGTAGTAGTGTTTGGTGTGTGTAGTAGTGTTTGTGTGTGTGTGTGTGTTAGTATTGTTTGTGTGGTGTGTGTGTGTTGTGTGTATGTTTGTGTGGTGTGTGTGTAGTAGTGTTTTTGTGTGTGTGTGTGTAGTAGTGGTTTGGTGTTTGTAGTAGTGTTTGTTGTTGTGTGTAGAGTGTTTGTGTGTGTGTGTAGATTGGTTTTGTGTATGGTATTAGTGTTGAACCTCAGCATTCCTCCGCTAACACCTGTTCATCCACCCTTCGTACTCTGGCCTCAAACATATAGGGTGGGCTCTATCATCACAATCCGGTTCATTTTCCTCCTATACGCGAGCAGCGTCATTTAGCTCGGTCCTCAGAGTAACATCGTTCTCTAAATCTTCACAGCGACAGATTCACTGTCTGACAACCGAAGTACAATCGCTAATCATAACATTTGCCGACAGGCCCCCCCCCCACCCCCCCCCCCCCCCCTCGCCCCCCCCCTTCTCACAGAGGCAGAACGAAACGGTGTTGTTTTACATTGTGGAGTCGTCCCTTTTCTGACGTCATCAATAACATGCGTAGCCCGGTTGAGGAAAAATTTTGTTTTCGCGCGCTTTTTACAAAGTCGTGTTTTTATACGGAAAAAGCCTGGAAATCAATATATTTTTGGGTGTATTTAGTTTGTTTTGAATGTACATGCAACATAATTATGCCAAAACACATTTTGGGTCCTGGAAGATTACTTTTAAAGTTTTTCTTAAGTAATCCGTCCAACCCATTTTTGTTGCCTATTTATTTTGCAATATACATTCAAAACACCTAATCCACCAAAATAATTTTATTTCCAGGCTTTATTTCCGTAAAACCACGACTTCTATAAAAAGCGCGCGAACATGTTTTTTCTCCCTCCCAACCGCTACGAATGTTATTGATGCGTCACGGGAGGAGCGCTCCAATGTAAACAACACTCGTCTGCCTCTGTGAGACCTGCCGGCTTGTGAGACCCCTGTCAGACAGTGAATCTGTCGCTGTGGATAGATCTAGAGTATTGGGGGGGAAGGGACGATGCTCAATCTGAGACCGAACTAAATGATACTCGGCTCGCGTATATGAGGAAAACGAACCTCAGATTATGATGGGAGCCCACCCTAATACACACACACACATACACACACACAAAAGGGTACTCCGTTGATTGTCAGGGAAGCACGCTCGATTCACAACCGAGAAGTCCCGGTTCGATCCCCGGACGGAAGCGGGAACAGATGGGTTGTTTCCTAAAACCTGAGCCCCTGTCCACCCATTAGTGAATGGGTACCGGGGGTTAGCCGGGGTTTGTGACCTGCTCTCCGGGGTGCTGGCTTCGGGTCAACACAAAGCACTAAGGATGAATGATAAAAATGTTTGATATGGGATGGGCCCACACGAGCATTGCTCTGGCCCTGTAAATACAACTTAGATGAATACACAACACATCACACACAACACACACACACACAGACACACGCACACACACACACACACACACCTCAAACCGATAATGTGGGCTTGAGCCGAGAGTAGGCGAGGTGGATGATCAGGTGTTATCGGAGCCTGCTGAGGTTCAGCAGGAGGACTGGCACTTCTCCAAAACTGGATTGGTAAGTAGGGAACCCAAAAGGTGTGTGTGGGAATCACGAATGCAGGTACTTTCGAAAAATCCTAGGGTTAGTTTTGGAGCTACGCCTAAACGCATTACTCGGAAACCACATACTAGCGTTAACATATACTAGAGTTTGAAAAATAGCTGGCGGTGAAGGCAGACTCTGGTACAGCCAAGTTTTGTGATGACTGGTTTGTGATGCAGACGCATACACGGTTCGCTATTCGTCCGATTCTTTAAACATGGACTTTCGGCTAACCTAAGACTAACCGTACTTGGCTTTAGACATGCAATTTCCGTTTTTCTAAACACTTTTCCGGGGGGAATAGTCTTAAGTTGGTCTAAAACTAACGAGAATAGTATTGGAAATGTTAGACACCCAGGACCCTGTCCAACACTTGAGTCTAATATTTTACGTTACTATGCAATGCCCATTCTAAGACCAAATTAGCGGTATTGTCCATATTCTGTTGGCAAATATGAGTGTATACATCGTCTACTGCAGATTATTAGGCATCTTAATATTTTTTTAAAGACCGCGTTTGGCGCCCTACCGGAATCTGGGTTTGTTTATCTCTCCTCGCCGCCGATGTCCAGACCTATCAGGCAATTAATAAGTCACTCAACTTATACGACTATACAGCAGCACTTGCATTTAATTAATGGAAACAGAGGAGACATTTATTCTCTTTTTGGGGTCATAATAGTCCTAGTCATACGCTAACGCGGTTCCTTACAGCCCTCATACGGGGAGGCCACGGCAGAAGTCTCCACATTTCCACACATCTATCCATCTCATTCTCACATCCTACTGTCCTCTCACTCATGCATGATCTCTCTCTCTCTCTCAAATATTCCAACTATCACTAGAAAAAAAAAAAAAAAAAAAAAAAAAAAAAAAAAAAAAAAAAAACTTAACACTATCAACATCCAAAAGCTCTCAACTATCATAGGATGATTAAGGCATCCATTATTGTGCAACTAAATAATAACTATAACATGAACATGACCAATCTTTGACTCTCCCGATTAATGGGAAGAGCTATTAAGATCCAGGAAAT
Organism: Chionoecetes opilio; assembly: GCA_016584305.1. NCBI lineage: Eukaryota > Metazoa > Arthropoda > Malacostraca > Decapoda > Majidae > Chionoecetes > Chionoecetes opilio. The sequence goes on along the minus strand of JACEEZ010010758.1, from coordinate 273,774 downwards.
GTGGTAAAAAAGTGAATAAATGAAGAATATAGGTGTCAATATGGTATGGGTGTTTTGTTGTTCTCGGTGGCAGGCGCGGAAAAAATGCCCTTTTCCGCTTTTCGTCCCCCAATATATGTCCCCCGGGTTCAGGGCTGCCAACCCAAGCGCAGTCGGGGAAATAAACATAAGGATCTTTTTGCTCTCGTTGCGGCGCCCTAAACCCCGCTTTTCCTTGGCTTTGGACTATTTGGAGTCTAACATGGAAAGCTCCACTTTTGACTCTCCCTATCCATTTTTTAAAAAAGCGGGCCGATTGTGTGTGTGTGGCCAAGGGATGTTGGGTGGGTGGGGGATGATGTAGACAGTGGACATGACAGCCAAGGGAGTGTTGTGATGACTGGTTTGTGATGCAGACTGCCATACAAGGCTACGCTATTGTGTGTGTGTGGCCACGGGATGTGTGGGTGGGTGGGGGATGATGTAGACAGTGTGACATGACAGCCAAGGGAGTGTTGTGATGACTGGTTTGTGATGCAGACTGCCATACAAGGCTACGCTATTGTGTGTGTGTGGCCACGGGATGTGTGGGTGGGTGGGGGATGATGTAGACAGTGTGACATGACAGCCAAGGGAGTGTTGTGATGACTGGTTTGTGATGCAGACTGCCATACAAGGCTACGCTATTGTGTGTATGTAGCCACGGGTTGTGTGGGTGGGTGGGGGGTGATGTAGGCAGTGTGACATGACAGCCAAGGGAGTATTGTGATGACTGGTTTCTAATGCAGACTGCCATACAAGGCTACACCATTGTGTGTGGCACAGTCTGGCCCAGTGGGGCACCACCTAGACTCTGGCACAGTCTAGGTATATGTAAATGGTGGCGGGGTGGCACTAGAAAGAGAGAGAGAGAAAGAGAGAAGGAGAGTATAAAAGCTTCAAAAGGAAATACATAAAAGAAATGTCAAAGTCTCAACAGCTTTAAGTCTTCCGGCGCGCGCGCGGTGTGTGTGTGTGTGTTGTGTGTGTGTGTGTGGAACAGGTGTCATACAGAGGTAAAGTGAGATCTAAACAGGTGTTTGATGGCATTAAAACGTTAAACACTTTTTTATTTTTATTTTACCTGACAAGTGAAAGTTCGTTCTTATTAGAGAGAGAGAGAGAGAGAGAGAGAGAGAGAGAGAGAGAGAGAGAGAGAGAGAGAGAGAGAGAGAGAGAGAGAGAGAGAGAGAGAGAGAGAGAGAGAGAGAGAGACAGAGACAGAGACAGAGTGTATGAGTGTGAGAGAATGAGTACACTTGCACCGACTGAAACTCATCCCTCCCTTTCTCTCTTCCTCCTCCATGCCCTTCCTCTGAACAACAATATGATTTAACATGTATCAATAATGACATTGAATTACTTACTATTAGAATTATTACTGAATCTATCAGTTTTCTGAATTGTGCAATATATAGACCAAATAGTAAACATATTGCAGTAGACGAATTCACGAATGTCATAAATACAGCATTACAAGACAAAGCAAAACAGAATAAAATAATACTCATAGGAGACTTTAATATAAACTTACTTGAGCATACAATCCATACACCAACAAATAACTTTCTAGCAAACATTCAAACTTTAAATGTTGTTCCTCACATCTCCAGACCCACTAGATTTCCAGATAGTTTAAATTTGGGTGACCCTTCTCTCCTAGACCATAATATACACAAATTTTTGTGGAAACTTTACCACAGGTATTGTACACTTTCCCATTTCGGACCATCTTCCTATTTTCTTAAATATTTCCTTCCCCCCAAAAAAATCAAAGCTCAATAAAATAGAATTCAGAAATGTAACTCCTAATAATAAGGAGCTTTTTTCTCAAAAACTTCACACCATATTATGGAACAATCTCTTATCTTCACAAGATATACATTTAAACTTTAATACATTTCTAGACAAACTGAGTAATTTATACAATGAATGTTTCCCAATAAAAACAAAATATATTTCTAAAAAACGGCTACATAACCCTTGGATAACGTCAGCTGTAATTAAATCGGTCATGACCAAAAATATCTATTTAAGGACTATAAAATAGGTGTTGTCCTCTGAAAAAGTTATTATAAAAAATACCGCAATGTCCTAAATAGGATTATAAAAATCATAAATTTCATAATATATGTCGATATTTACAAACTTTAAAATACACGCAAATATGGAAAACCATAAATCAGCTGAAAAATAACTATAAAAACTTTCTCAGTACAAACATATTAAGGCTTAAATATT
>JACEEZ010010758.1:253006-269597 GCA_016584305.1 Chionoecetes opilio | reverse complement strand
AATTGTTTACAAATGTTTGCATCTTAGCTATTCCATAATTGCGTCTAAAAACACTCCATATCTTGAAGCAATAGGTTAGGGAAATTTCTAGTTCCAGTTTTCTTTCAGTACTTGATTCATTATCAGCTTTAATTACCGCCATTTCATTGAATATAGATAGGGTCAACGTTCTCATTCATACTACTGCAATTTGCTTTATCACTGACCAAGGCAATTTCTTTTCATAGCAAGAATTTATTTAACATATATTTAAAGTTCAATGCATCAGGGATGATCATGGTGTCCACTCATTTGCCTGATACACCCAAAGAATCTCTCCAAACAGTCTTGATTCAACTTCAGTGCCAAGCAGCCTGTACTTTATGTTATCTGCATAATCATGCTATGTAAAAAGCACAGAACAGACGACTGCATATTGTGTGTTTATGTTGCCTTTGCGCCGGCAGCAAGTCTCCCACTGTTTTCTTACTGATTCTCTTTAGGGAATCTACAGTATCGCACATATTTTCAAGTTTTTCTAACATAATTGTAGCACCCATACACTGAACAGTTTCTCGGCATATCTGCTAAAAAGAATAGAGCATTGTGTCACATCAAGGCAGGAGGAAAGCTGTGTTTAGACTGGAGAGTTTAGCCAGGGCAGGAGGCGGTGGCGCAGCTAACTTCACGATGCTACCCTCTCTGACCTGAGGTGCGCGTTAGCCGACCCGTCTGTCCTATGGATCCCCTGGGAGGTGGCTCGTGTGTGAGGGCGGCGTGGCCAGGCGTGCAGGTATTGTACAGTGCAGGATCATAGTGTATGTACGGTGTACACTTCCACACGGTGGCCAGGGTTGCAGGTACAGTGTACGCCTCTACGTGGCGGGGTGGCTGCCGAAGCGGTTGCAGGTGAGCCACCCGGTGTTCCTGCACTTTGTAGAGGGTGGTGAGGCCCGCCACGTCCCGGTGGTGCTGCAGGCCGTGCAGGCCGGTCTGTTGCTCGAGATGGCCATCCCATATGATCCTCTTCACCCTCTGCTGAACCTTGTCGAGCATCGCCAGGTGCCAAGAGGCTGCTCCGCCGCAAGCGAGGCAGGAGCACTCCAGCGGGGAGGGGACCTGGGCTTGTAGAGCGGCTCGCGGCCCCTGTCGTCATGGAGCAGGAGATCATCCTGATGGTGTCCAACTTCCCTGCGGCCGTTCTGGCTAGCTGCGTTATGTGGATACTAAAGGTTAGATTACTGTTGTAAGTGACCCCTAGGATCATCCTTTCCCGCTGTGGCGCCAGTGTCGTCCCGTTGAGTGATAGGCTAATCTCACTGTTCATCTTGGACACAGCAAGAAAATGTATCTTCTGAGAGGAACAATGGTCCTGCCGTCTGTGTTCCCAGCCCTCTATGCGGCGGAGTATGGTGTTTAGGCGGGACGTCGTGGACGTTTCCTCCCTAGGGGTGAGGACCATCGACACGGTGATGTGGTCCGCGTACGCCCTAACACTGGGACAAAGTTCATCAGGTCATTGATGGAGCTGTTCCACAACAGCGGCCCCAACACGCTGTCCTGCGGCACATCTTCCTCATACTCTGTGGGGACGACTGCTGCCCGTTGTGCACCACCCGCAGGTGTCACTACTGTAGGCAGTCACGCACCAGCTCCAGCAGGGCCCCGCCCACGCCAACCGCGCGCAGCCTTTCCAAAAGGGCGGCGTGCCACACACGGTCGAAGGCGACGCCGACGTGGCTGGCCTGCCACCTTGGCAGCCACCTGTTGTGACGCAGGATGGCAGCGAAGATCTTGGTAAATAGCGAGCCAGCTCACTGGTGCACCTCCGTTGTACTTGGTCTCTCTCTCTCTCTCTCTCTCTCTCTCTCTCTCTCTCTCTCTCTCTCTCTCTCTCTCTCTCTCTCTCTCTCTCTCTCTCTCTCTCTCTTTTTTCTTTCTTTTTTTTAAACATACATATATATGAAGCCCAAAGGTGCACTGTCGTGTGCTACCTATCTTAAGGGCAAGTAAATATAGCTATATACACATAAATACAAAGACCTAAAATAACTAACATAATATACATATAAGTACCACTAAAGTGTTTGTTGAGGCACTGTTGCTGTCACTAGTGTCACAGTATCACTAGCGTCAGCGGGGTGGGCTTCGACAGTCTCCACAGATTGGCCGCCAACTTTACACTTTGTGTGTTCATCTCCTGGATGTGAGGGACAGCGGCCGTGAAAATGTTCCACATCCTGGAGACGCGGCCCACAGAGGTGCGTTGGTGCTGGCTGGCACGGGAACGCGGCACCTCCACTGCATCACCATTGGTAAGCACCGTTCTCGTGCTTCGCGTGGCGATTCTCGGAGGCTGTCGTAACCCAGCCAGGTGTGGCACTCCCTGCACCTGTGCCTTGTGGAATACCACAAGCGCCGCGACGTCCCTGCGGTGTTCCAGTGAATCGAGAGGATTCACCGGCTCGAACTGGGCTGGTGGGTCTGGGGGGTCTGCAGCATCCACCAGTCGCAGGGCTCGACGCCGGATGCTGTCCAGCCTCCTAGTGTGCGAGGCTGCACACGACATCCAGGAGAGGGCGGCGTACTCTAAGTAAGGCCGTATCTTGGCCTTGTAGAGCAAGAGCTTCCCTCCCCTGTCGAGTCTCTCTCTCTCTCTCTCTCTCTCTCTCTCTCTCTCTCTCTCTCTCTCTCTCTCTCTCTCTCTCTCTCTCTCTCTCTCTCTCTCTCTCTCTCTCTCTCTCTCTCTCTCTCTCTCTCTCTCTCTCTCTCTCTCTCTCTCTCTCTCTGTTCCAAGTCATCCTCTATTATTTCTTTCCCTCTTCTTGCCACCTATCTTCCTTCTCTTTTTCTCCCTTCTCCCACCCTGCCCCCCTCCCCTCTCTTTCCCTTCTTCCCTCCCTGTACCCCAATCTCCACTTTACCCTCTATTATCTTACATGTACTATATACAACATTGGTCGGCCGTCTTCCCCTCTTTTAACCGATCCCCTCCCTCCCTCCCTCTCGTCTTCAATCACTCTCCCACTCACTGGATCCATTTTACACTCCTCCTTTTCTTCCTTTTCATTAAGAAGTAAAGGAAGTACATAACAATACAAATATTAATAATAGTGATAATGTTAACAATAACAACAACAATAACATCAGTCGAGACATAACAGGTTTAACAGGTATAAAGGAGTAACTCATGTCCAGGAGTAAAGTGAAGCGGGTGGAATGAACCGTCTTGCTCACAGTGACGGTGACAGTAATGCATTGGGTGGCGGTGCATGACAAAGCTATATACGGCCGCTGCTGCTGTTTGCGGCAAATGCTGTTGTTTATCTTGACACTGCCACTACCAGCCCTAGTAGTGTTAGTGGTAATATCAGTAGTAGCTGCAGTTGTGGCAGGAGTAGTATTAGTATTAGTATTAGTATTAGTATTAGTATTAGTATTAGTAGTAATAGTAGTAGTAGTAGTATTAGTACTAGTAGCAGTAGTCGTTTTTGCTTTGATATAGTAATACTGCTATCATTACTACTTTTGCTACATCTGGTGTGCTACTACTACGACTGCTGCTGCTGCTACTACTGATGATAATGATGACAATAAAAACAACCACAATAATTGTGGTTGTGGTATCATTATTACTATTATTATCATTACTAATATTATCGTTATCGATATTGTTGCTTTTGTTATTATAATTATTATAATAATAATAGTAACAATGACGATAATGATAATAATAGTAATGATAACAATAATAGTTATGATAACAATAATAGTAATAATAATGATAATAATGATGATAAAAGCTATAACATGTAAAAGGTGCAGTCAATGGTAGGTACTAAAGGCTGAGCACAGATTGTACGGCCGGAGTCTACAAACCAGAAATGCAATTAAGCCAAGGGAAATCTTGAACTGCAATAGATTTCAGGCTTTAAATTGGATGCAGGGATGCATGTTTGATCACGACCACCACCACACAGTACATCCTACACGCACGGGGGGAAATAGTTATGAAATGGAGGAAACAGGCGTATAGGATGCCTGCGTGAAGGTACATGAAGAGCCATTAGCGGACAACTATACTCATCAGATTATATTAGTGAAAAGGAGAAAATAAATTGTCTTGTTTAATGAAGGATATTTGGTGTTGGTTAAATTTTGTTATGATGTGATAGCTGGTAGGATTAAAAGTTTTATTGAAGAAATGAAATTCTGTGTATTTTGTTTTGTTTTATATATGCAGAGGATAATTGGCCAAGGATCACTTCACATGTTTAAAAAATAAGAATGTAAGAAACTAAGGAAGCTACAAGAGGCCGTGAGGCCTACACGTGGTAGTTCCTGTCACCTAACACTACCTACATCCACCTTCCCTCCCCAACCATGAACCTGTCCAGCCCCTCTTTAAAGCTCCCCAATGACTCCGCACTAACTACCTGTCTACTGAGTCCATTCCAATCATTCACCACTCTATTTGTAAACCAGTTTTTCCCTATTTCTTTTCTAAATCTACGCCCTTCCAGCTTGAATACATTACTTCTTGTTCTACCCTGGTTAAAAGCTGTAAGAACTTTTCCTACCTCTCCTTTATTAAGTCTCCTATATTTATCCACTTAAAAACTTCTATCAGATCGCCCCTTACTCTGCATCTCTCGAGTGAGTGTAACTTTAATAACTGCAATCTCTTTTCATAACTAAAGTTACGCATTCCTTGTATCATTTTGGTCATCCTTCTCTGCACTGATTCTAACAAGGCTATATCCATCCTGTAATATGCATGGAGACCAAAACTGAACCGCATAGTCTAGATGAGGTCTGACTAGAGCCAGATAAAGCTTTAGAATAACTTCCGACACTTCTACTTTTAACACTTCTGGTAATGAATCCTAACACTCTATTAGCTCTATTTCTAGCTTCAATACATTGTTTCCTAGGTCGGAGGTCTGGGCTCACTCTCACTCAAAGATCTTTTTCACCTTCTGATCTGTTCAGCGATACATTGCGTATGGTGTATCTATTACCAGGGTTTTTTCTACCAACATTTATAACGCTGCACTTATCAATATCAAATTCCATCTGCAATCTGACTGCCCACTCATTAATTTTATCTAAGTCTCCCTGCAATATTTTTTACATCAGACTGTGTTCCAATAATCCTTCCAAACCTTAGTATCATCAGCAAACATAGCTGATACCCACTTTTTAATCCCACATCCCAAGGCGTTGATGTAAATAAAAAATAGTAATGGACCCAAAACAGACCCTTGTGGAACTCCACTTGTCCCATCCCCATGCAGTTTCAGAAACCTTTAAATTTGGGTAACCCTTTGTTGCCTATTACCTAGCCAAGCTCTGACCCAAACGAAGAACCTTCCCATCTATTCCATGACCTTAACCTTATTTAAGAGTCCCCTCTTGTGTACTTTGTAAAATGCCTTATTAAATTCAAAAGTATATTATATCAAAATCCTTATCATTATCTGCCGTCTCATAAACTTTCCTATAAAAAACCCTCAATAAATTGGTGAGACTGACCTACCCTTGGTAAATTTCCATGGTGTGAATCATTTCATTGATAAAACTATGCTTATCTAAGTGCTCTCTAATTGTTTTTTGCAAAAATGATTCCAATAATTTACCTACCACTGACGTTAGACTTACGGGTCGATAATTTGATTTTTAGTCCTCTGTCTCCCTTCTTAAATATGGGGATTACATTTCCTTTCCTCCACAATAACGGCACATCGCCTTTTCTTAACCGATTTCCTAAAATGTCCCAGTAACGACTCATAACAATCTCTTTACATTCTTTTAATACTCTGGGAATACACTTCATCTGGTCCGGCGATTAAAAATTCTTCATTTTATCTAAAACCCTCTTCCCAACATTTCCCTAGTTACACAATACTTTGAGTTTCTCTCACGCTTTTTTTAAACATCTGTTTACTTCAGGTTTTTGTCTGTGTATCCCTCCTCAGTAAAAACACTTAAGAAATAATCTTTTAGATTTTTACAAATATCCTCATCCGTATTTAAGACCTCACCTTGCCCTAACTTTAATGGCCCCACTAATTCCCTTGTCTTGGTTTTATATACCTGATAAAACCGCTTTTGGTCACTTTTCGCCTGTCCTGCTACTTTAATCTCATAATTGTTCTTAGCTACTCTTGTTAATCTATTCACCGTCTTTGCCATCACGTTATACTGTTCTTTGCTCACCAATCCAGCCTTGAACCTTAAATACATGTTTCTTTTTACTCCAATGTTGTGTTTTAAACTAGTGGTCATCAATTTTGGGTCACTCTTTCTAGACCTTATTTCCCTATAAGGAATATTATTTTTCTGTCCGTCACTTAAATTCCTTACAAATAAGGTATAATCCCCCTCCGCCCCGACCTCACTTTCAGCTTTAACTAGGCTGACCTTGAAACATTCCTTTATCCTACTCTGGTTAATCCCTTCCAGGTGTCTTTCTAATCCTGTGTAATTGGCCTTTCCAGCTGACATTGTGCTGACCTTGGAACATTCCTTACCCTCTATCTCATCCCCCCCCGCTAATCTCCACCAGGTGTCTTCCTAATCCTTCATAATTGGCCTTTCCAGCTGCCACGCCCTGTCCTTACCCTGGGAAAATTTCTTCCCCTCCATCCCACACCTCTGATTAATATCCTCCAGGTGTCTTCTTAATCCTGCATAATTGGCCTTTCTGAAATTTGGTATTTTTTGTTTCTTGACACTTAATTTTCCAACTTCCCATTTTAAGCTAAATCGGATTTCATAATGGTCGCTATTATTTAACTTTCCACCGACCTCCACATCTGTAACTAAGTCTTCTCTGTTTGTCAGTAATACATCTAGAAATTATCTCCTCTAGAGGCCCCTTTTATTGCTGGCATAGGGAAATTATCCTGGAAATTATATTTAACAATTCCTCTACGTCGTTGTCTCCTATAATTAAATCCCAGTCTATATTCCTAAAATTAAAATCTCCCACCACGCATAGTCGAATATATCTTCAGGCCTTGTTTATTTCTTCGCATATAGGAGCTGAATCCTCTTTACATAAGTTTGGAGGCCTATACACTACACCCAAAACCATTTTCTCAATTCCCTCCGTAACCTCCACCCATATAGACTTTATGCTGTCATCTGTTTTTATAACATTATTAACACAGCACTGCAATGTATCTCTTGCCCTAAAGCGCCACCCCCCCACTCGCCTGCCCCCCTCTGTCCTTGTGAAATAAACTTATACCCTCTAAACTCGGCTTCCGATTAAATACCTTTCCTGACATATCCAACCATGTTTCTGTTAATGCTATTATATCAAAATCCTCTAACTATTTATTCCTCTCAGGAAATCTTCTTGTTAAAATACTCCTACAGTTTGTATAGTAAACCTTCAGCAACTGCTCTTCTTTTTGTCCCCTTTTCCCTTTATCCTGTAACTAAACCCCTCCTCTCACTCTTCTTACGAAAACACTTTAGTTCCCCGCCTTCTGAAACTCCTCCTAGTGTCGCAAGTTTCCTTTACCCCGACCCCAGTGTCTACTCCCCGGTTCTCTATCTTAAAAAAGCCTGCAGTATATCTCCCTCCCTTTGAAGGGATTCAGACAAGATCTGAACTCCTTTCCTTGAAAAGTGTACCCCGTCCCTGCGGTAGGGTGGTTATGCCCGAAAAAGAGGTTCCCCGCTGTCGACCAAAGGCCCCCAACCCATTGGCTTTGCAATGAAGTGCCAGCCGGCCAATTCAAAAGCAATTACCTGGAGTACCAACAAGTCGTCAACATAGCGTCTTGGAAGGACACCACACACCACAGGGAACCCACCCCCCGTCCCTAACTTTACCTACAAACTTCCTTGAACCGCTGTAGCAATTTCCTCCCCTTCTTACACACTCAACATCATTTCCCCCCGCGCTCAGGCAGACGATGGGCTTTTTTTCCCTTGGTCCGGCCATGCACTCAACTATCTCATCACAACATAACCTATCCCCTTCCTGGGGTCTCACCGACTTCATGCACATCCCATCCTGTCACAGAATCTGCTGTCAAGATGCCTAAATTGACTGTCACCAACAACCCAAAATTTTCCTTCGGGTAATGGAATGTTCGTCTACGGTCCTTACCCCCGTATCCCCTTTCCTCTTGCAGCCCCGAGAGTACCTGAAATGAGTTCGTGCACACATACTGGTCATTGTTTACCTTTAGCTCCTTCGGGGGGGCTTCAAACCCTGATCAACTACCTTCCATTCATCAATTTCCCCGGTGACTTACTAGGAACCCTAGTAGTCGCCGAGGCACGTCTCGCTTGGTACCCCTCCAGGTACTCCCTCGCATGTGCCCCTTCCCCTCACTTCCACTAGGGACCTCCAACTCCACACTTAAAAGATAAAATCTCTATTTCCTGCTTCTTCACCACGCTTTTCAACTCGTTCACTTTACTTACAAAGGGTTTTCTTTTCAGTTCTTCGATCGGGCCCCCAGAATAGCCTTATGAGCAACTCCCACCCTTCACTACCCCCTCCCCCTCGACCTTCTCCTTCCCCTCTACCACACTCGTTTTCACCTCACTACTACCCTCCTTTTACCTTCACTACTACCACACTACCACTCTCCACCACAGCAGAAGCCACAAGCGAAAACTTCTCTCCCGCCTTAACCAAAACACTCTCGACGCTAATCCCCTCTGCAGCTGAAATTTTTAACTCGGGTTTGGGACCAGACTACACACCACAAAACACAAAACCACAACACAGGAAAGCTGGTAGGACCCACCGTCTTGTCTCCACCATCACCCTCAAGAGGTTAGAAAAAAATTTTGCTAGGGGAGCACCGGGGAAGTCTAAATTGCGGACAGATTTGTGTCTGTCAGACAGTGGCAAGACTCCATTTGATAAGAGAGAGCGAGAGAGCAGAGAGAAAGAGAGCAAGAGAGGCAAGAGAGCAAGAGGGGAGAGAGAGAGGGGAGGGGAGAGAGAGAGGGAAAAGAGGAGAGAGAAAAGGAGAGGAGAGAGAGGAGAGAGAGAGAGAGAGAGAGAGAGAGAGAGAGAGAGGAGAGAGAGAGGAGAGAGAGAGAGAGGGGATGAGAGGGAGAGAGAGGAGAGAAAAGAGAAAAGAGAGAGAGAGAGAGAGAGGAGAGAGGGGAGGAGAGAGAGAGAGAGAGAGAGGAGAGAGAGAGGAGAGAAAAGGAGGAGATGAGAGAGAGGGGAGGAATGAGAGAGAGAGAGAGAAGGAGAGAGGAGAGAGAGAGAGAGAGACGAGAGAGGAGAGAGAGAGAGAGAGAGAGAGAGAGAGAGAGAGAGAGAGAATATATAGTTTTACATAATTTATCTATGTTCACTATGGGATGCACTGTTGGCCTCTATTTTGCGAGCGCAGCGGTGGCCACTCGCTTATTACTTAGGGCTATATTCAAGAGCTTTTCTCCACCCGTTGTGTCGGGCCGCGGCATACAGGAATCATTTGAAAACATCGACTCGTCGCGCTCCACTGGTTGCGTTGAGTCAGGTGTTTACACATCCCACCTCCATCCCGCTCTGCCTTATTCCATCCTATTTCTTCCCAGACCATTACAGGTGAGTTTTCAACATAACCGAGAGTAACATGCATACCTTGTGAATGCACATGTGTCATAGTTAAGGTAAAATCAGGTCCAGGAGGCCTTATATAGGTGTGTGAAGTTGTGAGGAAGCCAGGCAGCGGCGGGAGGATGGAGGTCAGCCATTGTGTGGTGCAGTACTGGCGGGCCGTTCAAATGTACTCACAAGCATAATTCGGGCCCATTTTTTCTGCACCAACGCCTCAGACAAGTGGCGAACACTAACTAAGCTATTATTTTAATGTCAGAAATGATAAATTTTACTAGTAAAATGTATTAGATATGTATAAAACAGTAAAAATACTGATGCCGCTTTGGGCTCGCTTGTGTTGGTACGCCTGTCAAATATCCACCAGTCGGGGCATTTCTTGTAGATGTCACCAGTGGAGGTACGACGGTGGAGAAGCTCCACCGGCCGGGATTTGACGAGCATTCTTGAATATAGCCCTTACTGTCCATCGACAGGTCCATGAAGGTTGCCAATCCCTGCTTGACTCTATAGTCCTGATATGAAAAGTCTTAATGGCCAGATTAATAATGCAATGGTTGGAATGGGTATTAATGAACATGTTTTATCATTTTCTCTTGTAATGATGGCAATTCAAATGACAGTGAACAACTTATATTGTTTTTCTTTACTTCTCTTTTTGAAGGTGTTTGTAATATGTACCGTAAAAATAAAATTTTATCTACCCCCTTTTCACGGATAATTATCGCACTGGCACAAAAAACCCGTATTTTTCTCCCTCACTTTCGTATCATCCTTATTTTCTGAATATATGAAGAACCTCGGCTATGATAAAAAGTATGTATATTTTTTTGTGGATCTAAATATTAGCGTTCCTGCAAGACCTCTCAAAAATTCCTCCCCGCCTGTGTCCTCGAGTCTTCCGCCTGCATGGCTTGGGAGCAACGCCGAGGCAGGAGGCAAAGGACGAAGAGGTGATGCAAGAGGATGAGCAGTGCTAAAGGAGATAAAGCAGGAAGGAGGGGAAGGAGTGAAGAAAGGAGAGAGATGTGCGTGACAAGTTGTATCATTTTGGTCTAAAGGAAGGAGGGAAGGAGAGAAGGATGGCAGGAGGAAGGGAGGCGTGGATGAAAGTGAAAATGCTATTTACAGGAAGATCATGATGAGAGATGGGAATGGAGGGAAAGAGGATATGGTGAAGGGATGGAGGGACGGAGGAAAGGATAGAGAGACGGAGCCAAGATGAAAGATGTGTGTCATTCCTCTCCATAGAATTGGTTATTTTGCCTCACACACTCTTCGGCTTTTCTCTTTTATGTATTTTGTCAAAAAAGAAATAATACTTATAACGGCAGTGGCAAGTGGTGGTGGTGGTGGTGGTGGTGGTGGTGGTGTGGTGGTGGTGGTGGTGGTGGTGTGGTGTGGTGTGGTGTGGTGGTGGTGGCGTGGTGTGGTGGTGGTGGTGGTGGTGGTGGTGGTTGGTTTGGGGGTGTGGTGGGGGTTTAGTTTGGGGGTGGTAGGTGGTGGTGGTGATGATGGTGGTGGTTATGGTGGTGGTGGTGGTGATGATGGTGGTGGTGATGATGGTGGTGGTGGCGGTGGTGGTGGTGGTGGTCATTCTTCTTTTTCAAGGCTCATCTTGCTCTTCCTCCTTTTTTAAGAGGGTACAAACCTTTTCTGCAGTCCCTCCACACTCTCTCTCCTTACTCATAGATCAGAGAGAGGAGAGAGAGGAGAGAGAGAGAGAGAGAGAGAGAGAGGAGAGAGAGAAGGAGAAGAGAGAGAGAGATGAGAGAGAGAGAAGAGAGAAGGAGAGAGAGGGGAGAGAGGGGAGAAGAGAGGGGAGAGAGAGAGAGAGAGAGAGAGAGAGAGAGAGAGAGAGAGAAGAGAGAGAGAGAGGAGAGCTCCTCCAGCAGCTGCCAGCAGTCTCGGCTTACGCTGATGACTGAAACTCCTCCTGCTCCTACCCACGACATGACAGTGGGCGTGCTGCTGAGAGGTCAATCAGCAGCTGAGTTTTAAACAGGAGTGGGGTACACTTGGCAGGTGGAACTTTGCTCCGGAGAAGACACGGGCCCAAAATGGTGGTTTCCCCGGTCCCCCGCTCCCGGGCCAGCAGTGGAAGGGAGGGCTGCGGTTTGGTGGCGTTCCTCTCCCGCTCCAGGAAGCCGTCAAGGTTCTGGGAGTAGAGGGGACCGAGAGCTAAGGTTGACGCCACACACAAACACATTGCAAAAAAGGCCTCTCCAGGGTCTCTGCCCTGCGAAGGGTAGCCAGATTCCTCGCAGGGGGGGGAAGCTCTTGCTCTATAAGGCCCAGATACGGCCTTACTTAGAGTACGGGCCCCCTCTCCTTGGATGTCGTGCGCAGCCTCGCACACTCGGAGGGTGGACAGCATCCAGCGTTACGAGCCCTGCCGACCCGGTGGATGCTGCAGACCCCCAGACCCCCCAGCCTGTTCGAGCCGGTGAGTCCTCTCGACTCACTGGAACACCGCAGGGATGTCGCGGCGCTTGTGGTATTCCAAAGGCAAGGTGCAGGGAGTGCCACACCTGGCTGGGTTTTCGACAGCCTCCGAGAGTCGCCACGCGGAGCACGAGAACGGTGCTTACCAGGGGGGGAATGCAGTGGAGGGGCCGCGTTCCCGTGCCCGCCAGCACCAACGCACCTTTGTGGGCCGCGTCTCCAGGATGTGGAAAAATTTTCCCACGGCCGCTGTCCCTCACATCCAGGAGATGAACACACAAAGTGTAAAGTTGGCGGCCAATCGGTGGAGACTGTTGAAGCCCACCCCGCTGAGCCTAGTGGGTACTGTGACACTAGTGACAGCAACAGTGCCTCAACAAACACTTTAGTGATACATAAATGTATATAATGTTAGTTTTTAGGTCTTTATATTTATGTGTAAATTGCCCTTAAGATAGGTAGCACACGGACAGTGCACCTTTGGGTTTTAGTATATGTATGTTTAAAAAAAAGAAAAAAAGAGAGAGAGAGAGAGAGAGAGAGCGAGAGGAGGAGAGAAGATTGAGAGAGAGAGGGGAGAGAGAGAGAGAGGAGAGGAGGGGGAAGAGAGAGAGAGGAGGAGAGAGAGAGGGGAGAGAGGGAGAGAGAGAAAGAGAGAGAGGAGGGGAGAGAGGAGAGAGGGAGAGAGGAGAGAGAGAGAGAGAGGAGAGAGAGGAGAGAGAGAGAGGAGGAGAGAGAGAGAGAGGAGAGAGAGAGGAGAGAGAGGAGAGGAGAGAGAAGGAGGAGAGAGAGAACGAGAGGAGAGAGAGAGAGAGAGAGAGAGAGAGAGAGAGAGAGAAAAAAAAAACCCATCAGACATACAAAATGAGACTGACAAAAACAGGGACAGAGACAAAACCTAAGAATGTAAAATGGAGTCATTGTGACAAAAGATTATCATAAAGTAAATAAATATACATTAGAACAACTAATACTCATCCGATAACATTGCACCAGTTAAAAGAATCATCACAATTTATAAACCACCTTCATAAACTTACTTTGTAGGAAGAAGCCATACGCATTCTCTCACAAACATCAATATTATCAGTAAATCAAGAAATACATAAATAATGACAACGAGAAGATGTCTAGCGTCCCTCTCTGCCCTCTGCCTAACCTTATATATATAATCCTTATCCACAGGTCACGAGGCACACTTAGCCAGGCAACGAAGGGGCGCATACAGAATCAATCAATCAATCATTGGGGGCATACGCCGGGGGGCGCGTCGCTTCGCCCACCCTACGACGCCACTCCCGGGGGTCACCACGCGCGAGTTCCTATGCAGGCTCCTTTCCCATACCAAGCAGCTCTCGACAAGAAACATCAACTTGCCCCAGCCACGAGCCTTGTGGGGCCCCCTTGGTCTCCTCCACGCCGGATTGTCTCTTACAGATACAACCCGATGGGAAGGATCGGTTTCAGGGTAGCGTGCCACATGCCCATATAGCCGAAGTTGGCGTTGACGGACTATGCAGGTAATAGGCCTCGATTCAGTCTCACGGTGCAATCGCTGATTTGACACGTAATCATCCCAGCGATACCCCATGATTCTGCTAAGAAACTTATTACCAAAGGCATTGATTCGTTTCTTCAAGTCACTATTTAGTGTCCATGTCTCACAACCATAGAGTAAGACAGGGATCACAAGCGATTTGAAGATCCGGATCTTTGTCCTCCTGCACAGGTACCGACAACGCCAAATACTCCCGCTGAGCGAGTCCATAACACCGTGGGCTATGCCAATCCGCCGTAAGACTTCTTGACGTGACCCGCCGTCATTATGGACTGCGCTACCAAGGTATGTAAAACTTTCCAAGATCTCAATGTCCTCGCCACACACATGAACAGACTGTACTGCTTCATCTAGTAAGTCTCCAAACACCTGGACCTGGGTCTTGACCCAGGAGACCTCAAGTCCCAAAGGCTTTGTCTCCCCGTGCAGCGCCTCGAGAGCCATCACCAGGACCTCCAGCGACTCAGCAAAGATTACTGCATCATCGGCAAAAACAAGATCAGTGATCTTGGTGTTGCCGACAGATGCTCCACAATCACTTTGATCTACAACCTTGTCCAATACCCAGTCCATACAAGCGTTGAAAAGGGATGGGGCAAGGACGCACCCTTGCCTCACTCCTGTATTCACAGGAAAGAAGCCGGATACACCTCCCCCACACTTCACAGCACTCTCAGTCCCAGAATACAGACCAGTTATCAAACCAATAGTCCTTGCAGGAATCCCTCGAAGTCGCAGAAGATCCCAGAGTGACTCACGATGCACTGAGTCAAACGCCTTCTTGAGATCAACATAGGCTGCAAGCATCCCCTGTCGAAACTCACGTCGGCGTTCCACCAGGACACGAAGCGCTAGGATACGGTCCGTTGTTGACTTACCAGGCGTGAACCCAGATTGCTGAGGTCTCTGATGCTTCACCAGATGACTGCGAATCCGTGTCAGCAATAGATGGGCAAGCACCTTGACTGGTACGCTGAGCAGTGTAATACCGCGGTAATTGTTGCAGTCCTGACGGTCCCCTTTCCCTTTCCAGATAGGGACGACCAGCCCCCTTTTCCAGTCAGGAGGAATGGTACACAAAATATCTTGAAAGAGTGAGTCACCACAAACGCCTGTTAGAGTAGAGGCAAAGGAAGGTATTAGGCGATGGTGGTGGGAGAATTTCTGAAGCGAGAACTGAACTCTGCCATCAGATACACGGATAAAGGAGGGTGACATGGGTGCTCTTAAAACGTGGCGTGAACCTTCCCTTGGGCTGCCACTGCCAATCGACGCCACCAGAAGTTGCTTCTGGTGTCGCCCGGGGAATGGACACTCGATCCCTATCTTCCCTTACCGCCTCCGAATGAGCCACAATCTTTCCAATCGTAACTCAAAAACTTTTCCTTCCGTGTCCTGTGTGTGAAGGAGGGTAATACTGGCAAGCCACGGCGTCGCAGGAGGATGATGGAGACTCGTTGCTACGCACCAGGGTGTTGTGTGTGACGGAGGGCAATGTTGGCAGGCCACGGCGTCGCGGGAGGATGATGGAGACTCGTTTCCATGCACCAGGGTGTCAAATACAAGAGGATACCAGAGATGCTGGCAAGACGTGTCTGCTGCCTCTCCTCTACAGGGGTCTGGCTGCCCCCCTCCCCTTCTCCCTTACAGGGATCTAGCTGCCCCCCTTCCCCTCTCCCCTACGGGGATCTGGCCCCCCTCTCCTACATGGATCTCGCTGCCCCCCTCCCTCTCTTCCCTACGGGGATCTGGCCCCCCTCCCCTACATGGATCTCGCTGCCCCCCTCCCCCTCTCCCCTACAGGGATCTGTCCCTCCTCCCCTACAGGCATCTCGCGTCAATGACCGTCAAGGACACGGTGCCGTGAATCTGAGGTGCTTGTAGCAGTCCTTGAGGATGCGGTGATCGTGCTCACTCTGCTGGGCTACATGAAGGTGCACTCCTGACGTGCGACATTCTCCTCCATAATGGTGGGAGTCACTGTCATGGCACTCGGTATTATGATGATTTACAGCATTATTAGTCACATTGTCACCTTGATGGTAATTGATATCGGTGACATTGAACTAATATTGCAGTTATCATTGTTGTTATTGATATACGCATATGTAATCATTACCAATTGGAATGTGATCCCAATGCAGATAATTTCCCAGCGTTTCTGAATTTAATGGAAAATTCTGAAATACTCTTCCATTTATGCTTTCAGGAATATTTACAACAGTCATGTTATACTGTTGCTATCATTTTTTTCTTAACACTCATCTTTGGTGGAAACACGTTGGATAATTGCCTATATGGCGGTGCTCCTCTGAATCTTTCAAAGTCAGTCTGTATGAAATGCGGCAGCGGAGTTTGAACTACTTAAACCTTTGTGTTGACAGCTTTTAATGACCCGACACGTTCGACTGCTTACATTACTAGTATAATAATGATGCATTGCTATTTAGAGATCAAGAAGATACATTTTCTCTCGTGAGTTTCATTTCTTGATAAAGCAGAACGACAGTCTTCGGAAAATTTTAGCACTGCATCTTATCTATTTGTATTTACTTAATTATATCATTCTTCAGATCTTCCGGTAGGTATCTGGAAGCCTGAAATATATTGGAATTACTGTTGCTACTTTAGTGTTTGACGTAAAACGTGCATTTGTGCATATGAATCACTCTCTCGTCCCGGATAGTCGTAAGGATATTATAGGCTCACTGTAACTCCCTCACCATTGTCGAATATAATTATCGCATGACTTAACATTTATAATCCCTATACCCGATACAGTCTCTTCACTTCCTTTCATTCTTTTCACTTCAATGTAGAGCGAGAGCGAGAGCGAGAGCGAGAGAGAGAGAGAGAGAGAGAGAGAGAGAGAGAGAGAGAGAGAGAGAGAGAGAGAGAGAGAGAGAGAGAGAGAGAGAGAGAGACGAGAGAGAGCAGAGAGCGAGAGCGAGAGCGAGAGCGAGAGCGAGAGCGAGAGCGAGAGAGGAGAGAGAGAGAGAGAGAGAGAGAGAGAGAGAGAG
>JACEEZ010010758.1:192619-244769 GCA_016584305.1 Chionoecetes opilio | reverse complement strand
CACCCAATTATAGAGGTTAATTATAGAGGTGAATTAGGGTATAGATCATCATCCTTCACCATTATAGAGGTGAATTAGAGGGATTATGAGGGATCAGTCATCTTCACCATTATAGAGTTAATTATAGAGGTGAATTATAGAGGGATTATAAGGGATCAGCATCCTTCTTTAGTAGAGGAATTATAGAGGTAAATTATAGAGGGATTATAGAGGGATCAGTCATCCTTCACCATTATAGAGGTGAATTATAGAGGGATTATAGAGGGATCAGTCATCCTTCACCATTATAGAGGTGAGTTATAGAGGTGAATTATAGAGGGATTATAGAGGGATCAGTCATCCTTCACCATTATACCTATAGTGAAAAAACCTTCCTCTTCAAAATCTAGCACTTCCGTATATGTCGCCATGGTGAAATGCAGAGTATGACTGATCCCTCTAGTCCAGACTGCATGACTCCCCTCTCTCTCTTTCTCTCTCTTTTTCTCTCTACAAATATAATATTTAATTTAAGTCACACACAATATCTGGCAACAAAATGAGCAAGTTACCCGTAAATGCTGTGTGTGGACGGCTGAGTATAAGCCCCTCCCACACACCCGGTCTCACCGCGCGCTGATTGGTTCTAATTTTTCCTAGTCCCGAACAGCGATAGACTTCGTCAATATGCGACCGGGATCTTTTACCTGTGTTACGAGTTAAGACTGTGCTTAAAACTGTGCAATATGCTAATTTTGCTAAGTTTTGTCAATGACCGTGCTATTGTCCGAATACTTTCCTAGTGGAGAAATCTGCCTTCCCACATAGCTGTACTGAGACTCCTCTTTTTCGGAACCAGTGACGTTCCAATCCTAATATCATCACTCGAAAGTAATCTTGACCAGTCTCAAACTCAAAAGAGTACCTTATGCCAGATCTTTTGTGCGTAGTGTGGGCTAACGTACGCCTTGGCATCCTCCCACTGGCTCGTTACCTCTTCGAAGTGACTAAACCTCAGGGGATCACTCTCCTCTCCTCTCTCTATGTCTGGGTTTATTTTCTGTTAAAAGCGCAGGGGATAATGCTGAAGTAAACTTAAGACATTCATTCTACAACACATTAGTGTTGCTAATATTAGTTGAGCTAATATTAATCTTTCAAAATAAGCGGTTAACCTTACCTTCTAATCACACTTGTGTCTACTACCTTGTGTAGAACAAGCAAGCATTTCAACACAATTCGATCCGGTGGAATTTGTCGGTAATCCTTCTACGGATGAGCTTAAGACTGGAAAGATTACTAAGGATCAACTTAAATACATTGCTACCTCATTCAAAATTGACTATACTCATGACAGCACAAAGGCTCAGCTCAAAACTCTCATATTAGCTCATTTGGGAGAAGTGGTAGACGAAGCCCATTTCGATCCCTCCACCACTTCTACCCTTACAGATCCTAAAATTTTAATAGAAGTAGAAAAAGTAAAGATGCAATCCTTAAAAATGCAGTTGGAATATGAAGTGAGAGAGAAAGAATTGATAGAAAAGAAAAAGAGAAAGACAGGCATCAAATATATTTTGTTCAACTTCAACAGCAGGCAGCTAAAAATGCATCTCCTCCAAGACAATGTAAAACAGACCTGGCCGAATATATAAATCTTTTGCCGGCCTTTACAGATTACGACCCAGTCATTTTTTAGAGAGTTCGAATCCTCGGCTAATTATTTTGAACAACCAAAGGAGGATTGGACATGGCTCATTAAGCCTAAATTGACCGGAAAAGCTTTGTCTGTATTCGGAGGAGTAGAGGAGAACACTGACTACGACCTTGTTAAAACTGCCATTCTAGCATCTTATTCAATCACCACAGAGGGATACCGACAAACCTTCCGTAATATGAACAAATCTCCCCTCACACTTACATGGAGTTTGCCTCCAGAAAACTCAAGAGTCTTACAGCGATGGCTCAAATCTGCAGCCATAACCACTTATGACGAGCTCGTTAACCTCATCGCCTTGGAGGAATTTAAACGCAAGTTTCCTTACTGGTGCACATCACAGACAGGGATGAGAATGATTTCATTAAGGCTTCTCAGTTAGCTGATGTATTCTCCCTAATACATCGTCCATTCACAGTAGAGTGAAGAAACCCAGCATGTTGTAAAGTCAGGTGTTAGCTCTTACAGGGATGATAAGATTGTGGAAGTTGGTGCCAGGTCGGGACTTTTTTGCAGCTTTGTAAAGGTACAAGTCTTCTATAAGAGATTGTCCTGATCCTAGATGTAAAGTGTCAAAACAGGAAAGAACCTTTAACCCTGTGACTTCTTTTAACACCTTTAACTCGCTCAGAAGGTTGATCCTTTCAAACCCTTCAGGTCCTCAGGTTCAGTATCACTTAACGTGGGTATGGAGGAACACCCTGTCCAAATCATGCGAGACACTGCCGCTGCTCAGTCTATCATTTTAAAGTCAGCCCTTTCTGGGATTGAGCAGAAATATACTGGTAAGAAAGTATACTTGCAGGATTTTCATAACCCGTTCCCAGTTAAACTCGCCAGAGTGTACCTCAATTGCCCGCTTGTCAAAGGTATTGTTATCGTCGGTGTCGAGTGAGGATTCTTCCTTGCCCATACCCAGTACTAACTTCCTTTTGGCAAATGACCTAGCTGGTGAGCTTGTGGGTACCACCTCTAGTCATCAAAGACTCTCCACTCCTTTATAACCCAACAGTTAACATTGAGAAGTATCAACCAGGGTTATTTCCTAATTGTGCTGTGACACGTACTCAATCCCAGAAAGTTGTCCAGCCTTCTGCATCTAATTCCAACCTCAAGTATCTAGCACTACCTTTTCACAGAAAACTAACATCCGGAAAGTTTTTTCAGAACAACTTCTAGAGGAAGCCAAAGAGATGATCCTACTCTATCACAGTTCCATGCTAAAGTCATCCCTAAGGATCAAATTATTCACCCCCTCTTCTTCTTATTATCAGGACAATATTCTTATCAGATTGTACCGTCCACCAAAACTTTCAGATGATGACACTTGGGCTGAATTACATCAGGTTGTGTTACCCGTTAACTTAAGAAGGACCCATCCTTGAGATCGCCATGAAAATTTTGCCGGTCACTGGGTATTAGGGAAACTTATTCAAAATTACTAAATGAATTTTACTGGCCAGGCATGAAAAAGGATGTCACTGAATTTGTCAACTTCTGTCATACATGCCAAATAGCGGGGGAAACCCAACCAGCCCATACCACCTTACCCTCTATAACCCATCCAAGTTCCATCTGAGCCCTTCCATAAACTTATAATAGATGTTGTTGGTCTCTACCTATGACAAGGAAGGGTAATCAGTACATCCTAACGGCCATGTGCCCAACCAGCGATACCCTGAAGCCTTTCCGATTAGGAACATTTCTGCCAAAACAATTGTATCTAAATTAACACACATGTTCACCCCTTTTGGCATCCCTCAGGAAATTCAAAGTGACCGTGGCACTAATTTCACCAGCGATCTCTTTGCAGAAGTCTTAAATCAGCTTGGCATCACACAAACCCTATCCACAGCTTACCATCCTCAATCACAAGGTGCATTAGAGAGATGTCACCAAAATCTCAAAGCCATTTTGAGTAAATTTGTCGCGAGAAGGACCAGACTGGGACGAGGCCTTACCTTTCGTATTGTTTGCTATCAGGGAGACACCAAATGAGACTTGGTGTTTCCCCCTTTGAGTTGTTATTTGGCCGCAAGGTAAGAGGACCAACTCAAGGTGTGTAAAAGATAATTTGCTTAATTCTACATCCAGCAAACTCATTTCAGTCACCCAATATATTAATAAATTAAAGGAAACCCTCAATAAGGTTCGTGAATTCGCCAAAAATAACTTGCAACATGCTCAAGGCATTATGAAGGATAATTTTGATAAGAAAGCTAAACTAAGATCATTTAATGAAGGTGATAAAGTCCTAGCCTTCCTTCCAGTCCCAGGTTCTTTTTTAAAAGCTAAATATCATGGCCCTTACTTAATTATTAAAAGAACCAATGAAGTCAATTACATAATCAGTACTCCAGATCGCCGCAAGGCAACTCAGTTAATTCATATAAATTTGCTTAAACCTACAAGAGCTCTGATCTTACACCTGACTCGAGGAGACAACCATGTTGTACTGTCAGTGTAATTGATTCTGATCCTGTACCGAATGATATTGTATGTAATGAGAGTCACCAAAATTCTACAATCCTTAGCAACTTAAATGAATATGTAAATCATCTAACTCCTCCTCAAGCTAAGGACATCACTGACATTCTCACTAGTTTTCACGACATATTCGGCGACCATCCTAGCAGGTGCACCATAACAAACTCACGACATTGAGTTAATCCCTGGAACTCTCCTATCCGCCACAACCCGTACAGACTCATCCACAGAAACGGGACCGGATGAAGCAGGAGGGTCGACTACCTACTCAAACATGGATTGGTTGTTCCCAGCCAATCGCCTTGGGCCTCTCCTTGTCTCCTCGTGCCCAAGGAAGACGGACAACTACGCCTCTGCACGGATTATCGTCGGGTCAAAACTGTGACCGTGCCAGATGCCTACCCTTGCCACGGGTAGACGATCTCATGACGAGGTGGGACAGTCCCAGTTTATCTCTAAAATATAGACTTGTTAAGAGGGTATTACCAAATACCCTCCCAGAGAAAGCCCAACAAATCTCGCTTTTACAACTCCCTTTGGGCTCTTCCATTACCTCGTTATGCCCTTTGGAATGAGGAATTGCTCAATGTAAAGTGGTTTGTTGAAGCAATTAAAAACCTCGATGGGCATATGGTCTGGGTGGATGACTGCTCATGCCAGGAAAAATGTCAATGTTGGAAAAGCTTGGATTTATGCAAATTAAATGTTTTCTACACACTTGTTTTTGTTTGGAATTAATTCCACATATCTCCTTCCCCCTAAAACATATGACCAAATTTATTATCATGTGTATTTACATAAAAAATAATGATATTTTAAAAACTGTGATTTATGGTGGCGGCCATCTTGAATTTTGCTCTAAAAAAAAAGTTCAATGATGAAATCATTGATGAAATGATGATGAGAAATGATGAAAAGTTCAATCATGCAGTTTCTGTCTCAGGATACCCCAATAATCCCAAAAGAACAATAAAACATTGTAATCCAGATATTGCAAGGTTCTGACCCTCTGCCTCCTACTATATATATATATATATATATATATATATATATAATTTTATAATATATATATATATTTTATATATATAATATATATATATAGGTATTTTATATATTATATATATATATTATAAACTATTAGGGTGGCCATGAAACATACCCAAAAAAGAAAAGGGAACTGCAAACTAAGATACCCTCCTTTTTGTTCCATATGTGCAGTTATTATATTTGTAAAATTTTTAGTTTTTAATTCAAAAAAACAAAAATTTTTAAGGGGCGGGGACATTGACATATTTTTATATAGGGATAAAAAAAAATATAATAAAATCCAACCTTCCCCATCATTATTTTAAAAAAACAAACCCAGTAAACAAAAAAAAGGGTGTAAAATTTGTTTAAAGAGTAGTTTCATCACAATGAAAAAAAACCCGATTTTTGCAAAAAATACTAAAAAAAACTTTTTAAAACAAAGAAAAGTATGATTGAAATATATACATGCCAAGGTCCCTGCATTAAACACAGTTATAGTACTGAAGATAGGGAAATATTTGGAAGATTGTGGGTTTTGGTAAAACAAGATAAAATTTTGGCAGACAATTAAAAAAGGTGTTTGGAAGATATTTGGTATGGGGCCTTCCGTTTCTTCCCATGGCGGATTTGCCCCCATTTTACAAAATGGCCCAAAATTTTTCTTGAGTTTTCCCCCATGAAATGGTCCCTTTGCATCTTTTATTTTTTCCCCTCTACTTTTTTTTTCTCTCTTAGTTTTTTCTATCTAGTGGCATATGAATTTTTTTGGGTACAATAGTGGGTTTTACAAAGAAATTTAGAACAAAATACTTTTTTTAAATATTTTTTGGAGCAGAAGGCTCACAGAGGGTTTGTGAATTTTCCTTGGATTCAGGAATGCGGGTTTTTTGTTAGACTGTGATTTTCTTTTAAAATATGGGACTCAGCTAATTTAATCACTTTCAATTTTTTGACCATATTTTTTTGTTTTCAGGTGGACAAGGCCAAATTTTAAAAGGTGGTGGATCCCACAGCCCGGGACTCAACACAGAGTCTAGAAAGACTGGAGCAAGTGCGTCTTTTCAGGAAGCACGAGAGGGGTTCACTGCCCACCCGAGTCTAAGTGCCACACAGGGAAGGGTACAGACAATTGCTGGCTTTTTGGTGGGTTTTTTGACAGGATTGGCTGTTTGCCCAATCAATCAATTTTTTAAAGGGCTTGATGGGGGAAGGGCTTGAAAAAAACATACAGCGGCCCCAAGCCACGGGCACACTCATGTGGGCTCCTCTAAAACAAAACAAAACTACAGCGTGAGAGAAGCGTAAAAAAACCCCCAGAAGATGGCTGATGACTCTGCTGATAGTCAAAGAAGTTCACCGAAAGAGTGTGGTAAAAAAGTGCTTCGCGAAACAGCCTTCTTCGTGACAAACTGCCCCGAGGGGGAGTTTTGACTCAAAAAAGTAAAACATTTGGGTTTGATATCAATGTCAGAAAAGGCTGCAATAAAATTGCGGACAAATCCCTATGGCCAAACTGAGGAGGAGATTTGATTGCACAAAAACCCCGGTCCCATCTGCCTGTTTGCTCTCTTTGTAAACAGAATAGAGAAAAAAAAAACATATGAAGAGTCGGGTGGAAAAAAATGAATCAGGGCCTTTGCATTGCGAGCTGGTACTTATATTAAGATACTCGCATGGACAGTCTGTGCCCCATCTTCAAACTCGCGACCTGGCGATTGACACAACAGGCTAGAACAACTTGGAACTGATGCTCAGGACGGTCCACCCATGACCCAAAAAGAGAGTTTTGGTATTTTCCCAGACGGGAAGCTCACAAGCAAGGCCGAGATTAGCCACATTTCACACAAAGATTTTGGGACAAGCACTGGGGAAAAGATGTGGCATGATGCTGATGGTGAGTGTTATCTTGCCGGGGACTGCGAACATAGTGAGGAGAGACATTTTCAAGATGAAAAACCAGTTTGGGGGTTTCCTTTTGAACCCAACACCCAGGAAGATTCTTTTCCAGTGTCTCTGTTAGCGTAGTTGCTATGGTTTTTGAAGGGCCAAAAAACATCGGGGCACATAAAGCTCTTCAACAATGCCCACCCCAGTGCTCAGTTTTCCAGCTAGAGTCCAACAGCATGGTACGAGTGGGGGAGAAATCAGGGGCCCCCATGTCAACAAGTAAAAACCACAAGGCAAACCAAAGGGAAAAGGGAAACACCTCTCCCAACGACTTGGGGTGATGGCCCCACACGAAGATCGAAGCATGAATGGGGGACCGTTTGATTTTGGGACTAAGTATTTCCTATGACGGGTGTGGCCATCTCAATGAGTTTGGCGACAAGATTTTGCCATTACTAAAGATGGAGAAAGCAGTTGTCCTCCTGGTGAAAGGTGGCCCTTTCCGACTGCTGCATTTGATTCATTGACCACCCCCCCACCCAAACCAGTGCGCAGACTCTTTCCCATGGAACGGGAATATCGCTTTTCCCAAAACCCCCAGAAAACGACTCAGGGAGCTTCCGGGCTGTTGCCCACCCCCTCGTGATGCTTGGTCCAAGAAGTCAGCACTCTCCCCGAGACCCACCAATGTCCCTCCGGGTTGCTTTCCAAGGAAACACCCCCGGTGCCAAAGCAGGAAGGTCCAAAACCGAGCAGACTGTCAGCTCATCCCCTAAACCCCGCGGAAGGAAACGGTGGTTTCACATTATTCTTTAAAAAATTACCCCACTTTATTTACAATCAAGCAAAATTCCCACATGTAAAATTTACAGTTTAAAAAAATTACGTTTTTTTTGTTTTACAGCCGGAGCCCCGGAAGCAGGTGGGGACTCTGACCCCCTAAGGGAGGATAGATGATCTCCTGGGCTGCATCCCATGCAAGCCAGCAAGCAGCACGCCCACAAAGACATGAATGGGGCTCTCACGCCCTTTGCCCCCCCTTTTTCCCATGACGAGGCAAAACCGTAGCCATGACCCGCCACTCGAGGACACGTGAAGAGGGCAGTTGAGTCCTAAACCCCTGGCCAGATCCCACCCTCAAGTGCCCAGCCACTCAAAATATGGCAAAGCAGATCCCAATGGAGGGCCTAAAGTTGGGGCGGGGACGATTTAGGGGAATGTTTGGGGCCACCTCGAGTGGCGCCCCTCAAGGCTTTGGAGATTTCTGGGGGCAGGGGTGGACGGGAACACTCGTTCGGCCCGGGGTTTTGTACCGTGGAACAGCGAGTTTCAAAAAGCACCCCACGTGACACGCACAAGAGGGGCCACCAGTAAAAGCCAGTGGGGCCTGATTTTTTAGCAGAGTGCCACGGGAGTAATCCAGTCCTTGGGAAGATGAAAGTGAAGTGGTGCCATTTGAAGATTGGTGTGATGCAGGTCGTGCATGCCTAAAATTCCAATTTGGGTACTTCATCCTGCAGCGGAGCTGGCTGGGAGGTATACGTGAGAGCGATACGTGAGGGACTTCCTGCTCTCATAGAGGCCCTGTCTAAGATCGCCCCGGGTTCTTCCCCCCTGGACCCAAAAACACTTCGAGGGTGCCGATCCACTACGAGAATGGTGTCCCCCGAAGCAGCCATCCCGATGACTATGATGAGTTTTGAAGGGGGGAAATTTTTCGTCAAAAAGTCAAAGCGTGCATTCCGCTGTTACTATTACCAGGGCCAAAAGAGCAGAACAATAAATTCCCTGAAGGGAGACGGCGGTGCGTGGGGTGACGGGAACCTGCAGCTTTCGTCGCTGGTGTTATCTGGTCCCGGGATGGCCGTTTAATTCAGGAATTCGAGGGGGTCAACCCAGAAAAGGCAGGACAAGGGGTCACCGAACAGAAGAGAATGCACAGAGGCATTTGCACAAAAGGGGCGATCACGAGCCGAGTCATGGAAAAAGGTGGGGAACCCCTTCGGAAACAGCAGTGATTCCTTTTCCTGAACAGCAGAGACGGGGAACACAGCAGTGGCAGCAAGTGCCATGGGGAAAACTTGGGCTCGAGCGTAGGGGGAAAAGTGAAGAGGGCTTTTGGGAACAGACGTGCCCATCCAGTCCCCCAAGCGGAAAAACCCCATTTTTTTCAGCCGCCCCCCCCAGTCAGAGAGAAATCAAGGAAACAGCTACAGATGTCATCCCGAAGAAAAGATGTTCGTCTGATGCCCCGCCCGTGATTTATGCCCGCCGGAAAAACCCTTTTTCCCGGAAAGAGGATCTTCCACCCCAGGTACGGGCAACATCCGGATGGGTGCCATTAAAATGCGCGACCAGGGATGCAAAGACATTTCCCAAAGGTTTTGCCACTGATGTCTTCTGGCCCTATTCACATCCCAGTTTTTGATGAGAAGACAAAATTGTTGGGATCTGTACATGGCAGCAGCTTTAAGGGGAGATCGCAGCAAGAAGGAAAGGGGGTTGGAGACGAGTCGACCAATCAAGTCAGTTCCTTGGAAACTGGGGAAGGTTCTCCGCATCAACGACAACAAGACGGAGTGTTCTCCTTTTTGGCTCTAACGGGGGAGGGGATTGACACCAAAAAAACATCATCACCACCAAGGCACTGGCGTTTTTGCTCCAATCGCCAGGGCGTGTCAGCCTAGCGCCCCGCAGCATAGGGGGTGACACTCTATCCCCCTGCACCTAAGGTGCCGTCAACGGGGAAGCAAAAGTGTCAAACGACAGTTTATACAGAAGTGGGATCCGGCCATAGCATCAGCCAAAGCCTCAACATCTCTGAACTGGGATTTCCTTTAGAGCTGGGAAGAGCTTCGGTTATCGCTGCTCTGAGACGCCAAAGCCTTGGTCCTGACCGTGTGTGTTCTTGCCCATGTTCCGCCTTCACTGGATGTGAACGGTGTCCCGTTTGGGGCAGGGGGGAAAAAGATGAGGGACACCGGACCCCCTATGGAGACGTCACACCCCGCTTTGCGCCTTTGCCTGCCAGACCCACGTCCATTGACGAGTGGTGCAACCACTGGAGCATGTGGTCCCGCTGTACGATCGCACCAGCACGGGAGGGGGAAAAAGCAAGGGGAAAAGGTTCAGAAGAAAGGCAGAGCTATGATGGTTGCCCCTACACAGGCTGCACTCATCCAACCACCAAGAGAGCGTCTACCCCGGGGTCATGTTGGGCCCAAATGATACCCCTGTCATCTGATCATTGCGCATCTGCGGAAATGATGACCCCGAGTTTTGTCACCAGGAATGGGGCTGGAACAAGAAGCCCCGGTGGTGGATGGAGTATAACCGGACGACCCTACCAGAAGCATCAGAAGTTGCAGGGGAAATTTGCGATGTGGGGGCAAGAAAAGGGGCAGAGACGCTGCAAAATTTCCCGAAGGGGGCTCTTTTAGTGTACAGCTCGTTGTCAGTGCGGGGGACAGTGCTCTGGTGGCGGTTTACAGAGAACAGCCTTAATGTTTTAAACCCAATTTCCATCCTATTGACTTGAATTGACTATAATAAGAAGCTATTTGGTGTCTCTGCTACCCCAAAAAAAAAAGATGAAAAATTTTTTGGGGTTTTTTTTCGCACTTGGGCGAAGTGGCCCGATTTTAAAAAGTAACATGACGTAAAAAAAGATAATTCTTTTTTTTAGCTCAAACTAGTAATTATTTGCCATTTCAACTGTTTGTGGACAGTAAAATTTCTGATGATGATTTTAATACAAAGGAAAAATTCCCACCCCTAGAATTGATTTAATCTACAATATCAAAAAATTTAAAAAAGCGAGGCGGCCCTCTTGAAAATGGCCGCCATTTTTTTCACAGGCGAATTGAGTGGCCCCAAAACTAAAAATCACCCCTGAGGCATAGTCTACCCGCGGACCAAAATCCAGCTTTTTTCATCAAACCGACAAAACTTTCACCTATCTGCCGTACTAAAAATTTTCCTTTTAAATCTCGCTTTTCCAGCGAAACCGTTATTCTTGTTCACCTGGTTTTTAAAAACCGTAAGAACTTTTCCTACCCCCCTTTTTTTAAGTCCCTTTATCCACTTAAAAATTCTATCAAAAGCCCCTACTCTGGTCCTCGAGTGAGTGTACTTTAATAAATTCAAACTCTTTCATAAAAAAAGGTACGCATCCCCGTATCTTTGGTCATCCCTTTTCTGCATGGGTTTTTATTGTGCAAAAAATTCTGCAATTAATTTTATTGCTTTCCCGGACGAGACATCCCCACCCCCTTTCCCCCCTTCCCCCGGGGCCTATCAAGAAATTTTTCCCACGCGTTTGCGCGCGGGGCCGTATACAAAAATCAACAGAGGTAGCAACGGGGGAGATTTGAGGGAGCTGATTTCCGACACCCTGCAGATCCCAAACCAATCTCACGAACTTATTCCATATATTTCTTCCCAGACCCTTAAAAGGGGAGTTTTCAACCCCAAAACCCAGAGAAATGCAATTTTGGGAAGCACACGGCTAATAAAGGGACAAATTAGGTGCAGGAGGCCTTATATTGCTGTGAGAAGGGGTTGACGAAGGAGAGCGGCTGTGGTGGTGGTGGTCCGCCATATTGCTTTGTGGCGGCTGGCCACATGTTCATGGGACGGGATGTACGTACATCCCGTCCCACAGGGATGTACGTACATCCCGTCCCAAGCCCATTCAGGCCCATTTTTCTTCCTCAATGCCTCAGATAAGTGGCGAACACTAACAAAGCTATTATTTTAATGGCAGAAATGATAAATTAGGCTAGTAAAAGGAATTAGATAGGTGTAAAACAGTCAAAATACTGATGCCGCCTTGGACCGAGACCACCGAGAGACAAGGCCTGGTGGATCGCCCGTGACGTCACACCATAAGGATACCACCCGCTCCTCTCCCCGTACAAGTTTACCTACCTAATATAATGTTATCAGTATAAAATATATACTGTTATCTTCGGAAATGTTTGTTCTATAATATTATCAAATAAAAAACCGTAAAACACACAAAGAAAATGCCATTATGAGACTTTCAAGAAATATGCATTAACTTAAACTCTTCGCCATTTAATATTTTGCTCGCAAACATTTTAAATGGAGAATATCAATAGAAGCGGAGTTTAATTAGCTTCCATTGATATATTTCGTTTACTGATAAATGAATTAGCGGCATGCATAAATTAGCGTTAACTAAATATAAAAGATCATGAAATCGGGTAATTTTCTACCTAATATATGTTTATCAGTATAAAAATATACTGTTATCTTCGGAAATGTTTGTTCTATAATATTGTCAAATAAAAAACCGTAAAACACACTAAAGAAATACCATTATGAGACTTTCAAGAAATATGCATGAACTTAAACTTTTCGCCATTTAATATTTTGTGAAAAAACTTTTACATGGAGAATATCAATAGAAGCGGAATTTAATTAGCTTTCCATTGATATATTTCCTTTTCTAATAAATGAATTAGAACTATGCATAAATTAGCGTTAACTAAATAAAAACATCATGAAATCGGGTAATTTACCCTTTTCATGATTTTTTTTATTCATTTAACGCTAATTTATGCATGCCCCCTAAGTAATCCCTAAAAAAAAATGCATCAATGGAAAGCTAATTAAACTCCGTTTCTTGATATTTCCATTAAAATTTTTGCAAAGCAAAATATTAAATGGCGAAGAGTTTAAGTTAATGCAATTTTTGAAAGTCATAAGGCATTTTTTTTGTGTGTTTTAGGGTTTTTTTATTTGATAATTTTATAAACAAACATTTCCGAAGATAACATATATCTTTTTAGAAAAAAATTATTTTGGGTAGGTAAATTTGTACGGGGAGCGGAGGGGGCGATCCTTATGGTTGACGTCAGGGGGGAATCCACCACCCTTTTCATCCAGTGGCCAGGGGGTTTACCCCATGGTCCTCAATTTCACTTCTAGCTTCCTAAAACTTTTATAAAGGGACGGCCTTGATTATAAACCTTTCCCCCTTGCCAACCTCTTACTTTTTTCGTTTTGGGGAACATTTTTTCCCCGTGAATTCCTTTAATGAGACCCCCTCAGCATTTTTGGTTTGCCCCTTGGGCCCTTCCCACGTTAAACAGAAAATGGATTATGTGAACCCCCGCCTTTGTTTAAAAGCCGGGCTGGTCTCCCGGAATTGGATACTTTTCCCGGTGGGGTCTTACAGGGTCGGGGGTCTCTACGGCGCGGTTTTCGTTTAAAGGGGGTTTTCTGGTTGCCGGAGGAAGTCAGCCCCCGACTTCCGGGGCCCATTCCACTGGACCCTTTGGGATGTTTTTAACCCGTTGGCCTGCCTCATCAATAACAAATCGCGCGGGGACGCCCCTCTTGGAAAAAGAGGGCAATGTCCAAGCGCCTGCAAATGCAAAAGAGAAAAAATATTAAGGAGAAAAATAAAGAAAGAAAAATAAGGGGAAAAAAAATGAGAGAGAAAATAAAAAGCGAAAAGGAAGATGTTATCTGAGAAGGAGGCAAAAGTGACCTATTTGTTTTCCCCAAGGGAGCGAAGGCAATAGGGGAGAATGACGGTGTAAAAAGAAAAAGGGGAAAGCAAAAGTGAAGTAAAGGCCGGCTGCTGAATGTGGTTCCCAAATGAAAAAATTATATGAGATTGGCCTAATTTTTGACGAATAGGGAAAAGAGGGGGGGGAACAGATGAAAAAAAAAGGCCTAAGCTTTGTACGAAGACAAAACCCTTGGTGGGGTGTTTTAAGTAGTCAAGGGAGGAGGAGTTTTGAGAAGCCTATGGGAAATGTGGGAAACCCCTTTCAGGTCTTTGTGGAAATGGGTTATGGGCGAATGCAAAAAAAAGCTGTAGTTTACACGCCTTTAGGGGAAAAAAAATATTACCAATAGGGAAAGTTGAAATTTTGGGAACTAAAAAAAGGGGAGCAAAAAAGCTTAGGGAGATGAGAAAAGTGTTTTTGGGAAAATTTTACCAATAGGAAATTGTTCCTGAACCCTTTACATAAGTAAAGAAAAGGGAAACAAAAAAAGATTTAAGCGATACGCTGATGTTTACGAAGTCCCCGTTTTAGAAACATGTCGTGGATTGTATAGTTATGTACAAGTATATTTTACAAGTCCGTTGCAGGGTAAAACAAAAATCAGGATACAGCTGGGGGTTTAAAAAGAGACGCGAAGCCGCCCCATACCAGCCGAGGCCCCGAGTAGGTTCTGTCTTCATTTCAACTCCGTAAAACCTCGCCCAGGCTGGTAGGTTACGTCATGTTGGAAAGGTTTTTTTCACAATTTGGGTGTGTCAGGTTATCATCGGATAAGTGGAAAAATCAACGGGGTTTAAGGGCAATCAACTGCTGGCTGTCTGAAAAACATAATATTATAAAAAATTTTGGTTTTGTGTTTTGGTCTTTTCCATCTTCGCACATTTGAAAGGTACGTACAGCAGTACAATCGTTAGGGTCTAATTTTGTGGGTTCCCAATAAGGTGAGCGTTTATATTTTACGGTTGTATGGAAGTAAAAAATAACAAGAAGTTTGTTCGAGGGAAAAGACTAACTAAAAAGTATTAAAGTGCTCGGATAACTGTTGTAACAAATATTATAAAATAAGAATGACATAATTGGAGAAGTTTTGGGGCGGGGAAACTTGTAGGAGGCCACGGCATGTCAATAAAAAAAAAAATATCAGGTTTATTTTTTATTTATCCAATACCGTCCTTTCCCTTATTCCCAAAGAGCCTCAAGGAATACTGCGGGGACAAACCCCAAATTATCCTTTGTTTAAAGTCATTCGTCAAAACTTTAATAAAAAATGAGACGCACTTCACTTTCTACGTGACACAGATTTTCCAGTTCTTTGCCTCTTTGTTTTGTTGTGTTGTTTTTTTTTTGTTTTGTGGTGTGTGTGTGTGTGTGTGTGTGTGTGTGTGTGTGGTGTGTTGTGTGTGGGGGTGGTACCTTTTTCTGTCTTTTAGGTCTGTGCTATGCCTACTTACGCTACTCTAATTTAACTTTTTTGAAACCTTGTCAAGTAACATTAACCACCACCACCGTCATGAACACATTAATTCCATCCCCCCCTCCACAAACCCCCCCCCCCAAAAACCCCACCCCCAAAAAGGGACCACCCCCACCAGGACCTCACTCCCAAGGTATGGGGAAAATCCCCAACAGCTGCCACAAAAATTTACCGTTCAGCACCCCCTTTTTCTTCCACGCCGCGTCAGTTTTGGCAACCCGTTCACGTTTTTTCTCGTTTATTCACGACTTTATACTTGGGCCCATTCCTTCCCCCTGGCCCAAACCCTCCTCTCCCCCTCTCCCTTTCTTTCCTTCCCCCTTTCCCTCTTTTTTACTTTCCCCCTTCTTTCTCGTTTTCCATCCCTCCCCACCTCTTCTTTTCACCTTTGCTTCCTCCCGTTCCCCTTTCATCTTTTTTTCCTCCCTTTTTTTCTTCCTATCCTCTTTTACTTTCCTCCTTTACTCCCTCCCCCGTTTTCCCTTTTATCCTCCCTCTCTTATTCCGCATTTCCTTTCCCCCTTTTCTCCCTCCCCGTTTTTCCCCTTTCCCCCTTTTTCCTCCCCTCCCTTCCTTCATTTTTTTCCCTCTTTCCCCTTATTCCCTTTTTCTTTCTTTCCCCCCCTTTCTTTAGTTAACCCTTTCGCTGTCTTTTAAATTTACCTCCCAAACCACTCACTCTTAAGAAAAAAAACATTTGTTCTGTTTTTTATTCCTGGATGTAATTCGGGGTATTGGTAATGTTTGGGAAAAAATTTTTGGGATTATGAGTTAAATTTTTCCACCGGAACTCTGTGAGCATTATCGTAATAGTTCGTGCTGATTAAAGTTCATCTTTAAAGGGGCCTTTTTCGTTTCCCCTGTAATATACCAGAAACTTATATTCATTTTGTGGAGGTTTTTACGACTTTTCATTAGGTCAAGAAAAAAGTTTAAGCCCCTTCGTAAATTTTATCATTTAGTAACTCATTATTACTACCTGTATTTTTTCCCTCCCCTTTCGACCTATAACCGGCCCAAAAAACCTTTAATTTTTGCATGGAACAGTATTTTTTTATCTTAATTGGTTGTATAGAATGTTGAATATATGAATTAATGTTATGATGTCTTTTTTTAAAAGCGAAAGGGTCTGTTGTGACTATGATTTTAAAAAACCAATTTTTCCTTTCAACCAAATTTCCATCCTGCCTGTCATTCAACGTGTTGTGGGTCTGTCTGTGCGGGGGGTCTTGTCTGTGCTTGGGTCTATCCTGGCTGGGTCTTTGTGCCTGGGTCTGTTGTGCAGGGTTGTCTGGCTTGGGTATGTCTGTGTTTGGGTTGCTGTGTTTGGGGGGTATGTCTGTGCTGGGTCTGTCTGTGCTTGGGTCTGTCTGTGTTTTGGGTTTGTCTGTGTTTGGGTTTTTGTCTTTTGTTGGGTTGTCTGTGCATGGGTCTTATCTGTGCTTGGGTCTGTCTGGTTTGGGTCTTTTTGTGTTTTGGGTCTCTCTGTGCTTGGATTGTCTGTGTTTGGGTCTTTTGTGTTTGGGTTGTTTTGGCTGGGTCTGTTGTGCGGGGGTAGTCTATGCTTGGGTCTGCTGTGTTGGGTTGTCGTGCTTGGGTCTGTTGTGTTGGGTGTGTCTGTATTGGGTCTGTCTGTGTTTGGGTCTTTAGTGCCTGGGTCTGTCTGTGCTTGGGTCTGTCTGTGCTTGGGTCTGTCTGTACTTGGGTTGTCTGTGCTTGGGCTGTCTGTGTTGGGTCTGTCCGTGTTTGGGCTGTGGTTTGGGTCTGCTGTGTTTGGGTTGTCTGTGTTGGGTTCTCTGTGCTTGGGTTGTCGTTTGGGTCTGTCTGTGCTTGGGTAGGTCTGTGTTTGGGGTATGTCTATGTTTGGGTTGTCTGTGTTGGAATCTGTTGTATTGGGTCGTCTGTGCTTGGGTCTGCTGTACTGGGTTTTTTGGTTTGGGTTTTTCTGGTTTGGGGTTTTGTCTGGGCTTGGGTCTGTCGTGTTGGGTCTGTCGTATTGGGTTTTGCTATGGGGGGTATCTTTATTTGGGTCGTCTGGTTGGGGGGTTTTTTGTCTGTTGTTTGGGTCTGCCTGTGTTTGGGTCTGTCTGTTTTGGGTCTGCTGTTTTTTGGGGGTCCCGTGTATCAGAGTCTTTACATGTTTTATCCCAAACCCCAATCACGAAAAACACCCCCCTGGGTTTAGTTAAATTTTTTATTTTAAGCGTTTTGTGTTAGTCAAGATTTTTAAAATTTTTTTTGTTGGGAAATACATGCATTAACTACGTACTACATTTTAAAAAACACTGAAACAAAATGGAGTTTGATGGTAGTAGTATTTCTTTATTAAATAAAGATAGAAAATAAAAACAATAAACGCAAAGAGGTGGGTGTTGTTGCTATAAGCCCCAATTATAATCATAAATAAAAATTTAGGTCTTTAATATTAAAAATTAAGCAAACCCATAAACAAAATACTGAAAGCAGATATTGAAACGATCATCGAAAAACGAAAACAAGAATTCAACAGGAGTGACGCGCTTTGGCCACGTAATCTTTTTAAAAAACCCAATGATTCATTTTGTTGTGTTTAACTTGGGGTGGCAAAAATAGGGGAGTTTCCCAAGGCCCCAAATAATATACCCCCAACAAAATAAGTAAAGTTTTGCCAGGCTCGTAAAATCAAAGAGGACAAAAATGGTCCCGACATTGGTTATCGGTGGCGGGGGTGACAGGAGAGAGCCCCCCCAGCAGCGAGACGCGGCGAGCCATGGCCAGGAGGAGGAGGTAAAAGGCCCCTAAAGGGTTTTGTTGAAGCCCAAGGCCAGCCCGCCACGTCGCCCTTTTCGTAGATAATGCGCGGCCTCGCTGCTCGCGACTCCCCTGCCGGCAAAGAAGAGATGAGGATGTATTTTCCCCGTTCTTAGAATAGTTTTGGGGGTTGTGGGGTGTTAAAAACCAATCATTTTTGTCCAAGCTCGTGATGTCAAAGGGGGTGAAGCCTAGTTTCGCTGGGGCGTTAATATGTATTTTATATTTGATAGATTTATCAAATTGCAAAATTTTAAACCCTAACCAAACCCAAATTTCCCTAACCTAACTAAAAACCTAACCTAGATACATACATTTTTTAAAATATAAACAGATTATAACCCAGCGATCTCTTGAGTTCACCTCTATGGACATCACGAGTTTGGAAACGGTGTTTGGGGTAGAGAGTCACAATACCACATACTTTCCAGAGAACGGAAATGGGCGGGATGCTTGCGGGTGCGTGCGTGCCAGGGGGATTGCGTGCGTTTTATAGAATACAGATGCGCTTCGTCAGGGAAATCCGTGCATTAAAAGACCCGGGTTTGGGTTTGGGCCAAGGGGTTTTACGCACCTAAAAAACCCAAAAACAACCAGTGCAACTCAAAAAAGTGCAGTTTAAAAATTCTGCAGAAAAAATGAAAAGTTTTCGTAGATTTGACATAAAAAAAATTTAAGAACATAAAAATAAAAAGGGAAAGGGTACATTTACCGAAAAACTTTCCTTTCTTTATTAAACAATAGGTGGCGGTGATGGTTTCCTTACCTGGGTTGTTTTCCAGAGGGGGGCGGCGCTCGCGGGGGTTCCCCCGTCCTTGGCGTGGCGCTGCTGATCTCCGTGATCCAGTGATTGAGAGGCCAGCCCCCACCATCCTTTGCTGCCCCGCTATGGGCCTCCAGGAAGGGTTTCCCCCTCGTGGAAGAAATCAAAGGCTTGGTTTAAGTTTTACGCCTGAATACGTACTTTTTTTTTTTCTTTCTTTTCTTTACATCAAAAAGGGAAAGGGGTCAAGGGAAAAGTCAAAGTTTTCATATGCAATGCGGAATAAGCGTATTTTTCATATCAAAAATAGAATATAATGTAAACGTTGTGCAAGGGATAAAAAAAATTAAAAATTTAGATTTAACAGGAATCTTTTGAAGTCCGTAACGAAACAGAGAGAGAAAATGAGGAAGAAATAAAAAAATTAAAACTAATCTTAACCCCTTACCCCCAGATCTTTCCATTGCATATAAAATTGTCTTTTGTTGGGTTTAAAAAAAGAAAAATTAATATACAAGAAAAAGCTAGTGGACAAGGATACTAAACAGAAAAAAGTTTTAAAATATTGTTACAAATCAAAAACGTCAATGGCCCCCCCAAAATTATGTTACGGCTCCCCCTGGACTTTCCATATTTCTTTTGTAAGGGGGGAAAAAAAACGCAAGGTACAGGTTGCGTTTAATCCAAGGAGAGCCACAGGTATGACCAATTTTGATCAAGGCCCAGTAACTGCCCCCCTCGCGGATCTTCACCTAGCCTTGAGTTCCCGTTAGGGTTTAAACATAGGGTTTAAAAAGGGTTAAAAACATTTTCCTTTTAAGGGTTTTTAGAAGGTTTTTAAGGAGGTGATATATATGGCTGTTACCACCAGCACTCGCTGGGCCACACCTATGTGCCTCACGGGTCTTTTACACTGACACTTTTTAAATTTCCTTTATCGCGTGGGCCCACAGAGCGATCACCAAGCATTCACACCTGCTTGGATGGGAACCAAAATCTTTTCTCAATACATAAAAAAATTTGAAATATCTCTTTGTGTAAGAAAATACATACTAGTGTAGTAATACAAAAATATAACATGAAAGAAAAACTTTAAAATAAGATATAAAAAATAATATAACAATAATGAATACTAAAATTGAATAATCTAGAGTTTTACACAAAAGCTAAAAAATAAAAAAACTAACAAAAGCTAATACGTAATCTAGAGTTTTAATGGTACACAAATTTAAAATAAGTACATGTGAGAGAAAAATTAAGGAATGTGACCTAAATAGGGACTGGGCTGTGCAGGAGAGGCACTTTGACTCTCTTTTGCCTATCTACATGTATACTTCTGTAGTATTTTTGAGTTTTTCAAAGGGATGAATTTTTTTCCATGTAATCTACTGGTGACTAAATAAGGGGTCCTCAAAATTAGAGACACTTATTTTTGGGGTTTAGGGAACGTTTCTAACAAAAAACACCATGGAAATTCAACAGGACAAGCTTTTCTATGCTGTTTTTACGCATCATCTCTTGACGAGAAGCCTAAAGGCCCCCCTCCACCCCTGCATTTGGGCGTACGACCATCGGACAGATCTGGGGGATCCCCAAACCCGATGGATCGGAGTGGGGGGGGATTTTGGTTGTGACCGACTGACGTGGTCGGAGGCGGACCAAGCAGTGTTTGGTTTTTTGATCCGGACAGATCATCCCGGTTTAGACGGATCGCACCCTGAGTTGCTGATCGTAAGGGGAGCCCTCAGTTCGCCACGGACAGCGTCCGCGAGGGACCAAGTGAATGTTTTTTTAATGAGAAGCACTTTTGGACAGAATTCACCAATTATAAGAAACGAATGTTTGGGGAAAAAAAAAAAGCAAAGAGAAATGGATAAATTTTAAAAAAAATGCAACTTAGAAAATATTGGTAGAGAAACTCGGGAGCGGACAGTGAGCGACAGTGAGGTATGTTGAAACAGTAAAAAAAAAAAAAAAAAAAAATGAGAGGGGTTCCGGAAATTATAAGAAAAAAATCTCTGTGAATAGCCTCTGTAATATTTGTAAAAAAATTTTTTTTGTAATGATGTAAAATAATTTCCTCTGGAAATTTGGTGTAACGCGGAGATGTTTACGCCCTCAGTTTTTTGGGATCAGATTTCCCTCAAAAGTAATTGTCCCCGTTTCATAGCCCCCCATGAGAACCCCCTTTCCCCGTTTCTATCACCAACTGAACTGGTGTTTAGGTGCGGCGGATCGTTAGTGGGTGGTAGGAAAATCGGATAGGTCTGTCGGGTAAAATCTCGACCAAACGTACCGTGGATGGGGGCCTTAAGTCTTCCACAACTGATCTGTGAATGGTCTGAAAAGATCTAAGTTTAATTTTTTGCATAATCGTCCACTGAGTAGACTGGCACAGGGGGACTGCTAAGCACGTCATAAAATAATCGTTTGTCGACACCATACAAAAAAAAATGTGGAGCTTTTCCCCTAGGGAATTTTCGAGCATTTTTCGACGCAGCTACATGAGGTAACCAGTTTCCCAAGGTCGAAACCCCCAGCAAAATGGCGAAGGACTCAAGAATTTTTTTTATTTGTCCTTCAATGGCCCCTTTCTCGCAGGGTGATGAGCAGTAATGAAAGTTTGTTTAATTTTAAAAAGCTCACAAATGTTTGAAGGGTTTTATTTCAAATTCTGGGCCATTATCTGAAATGACACTATAGGGTTGTATAGGGACAAATTTAAATTTGAAAATAGAGCATGAGCAACAGTTATAGCAGACTTGTTAGGTAAGGGACTAGAACCCCAAAAAAGTGTGAAGTGGTCTACAAACCAGAACATATGGTGACCCTTGATGACTCGAAGAAGCTGCAAAAGCGATGTACAGTGTCAAAGGGCGATCAGGTAAAGGAATTCAAGGATAGGAGCAGTTTCGTACTACCTTTGGGTTTTTGCACATGAAAAACATTGAGTAACATGTTCTTGCATCAATGCGCATGGGTTTTGGCCAATAAAAATTCGACGAGCAGGGAAAGGTTCTGTATCGACCTGGATGTCCGCTTGAGGGATGTCGTGAAGAGTTTTAAAGGTTCCACTAGACTGGTAGGAAAAAAATAGTTAGTAACCGGTTTCGTCCTAGTAACATTACGACAAAGAACTTCATCAAACCCAAAGAAAAATGTAAAAATGGAACTGACAATTTAGGCAATAAAGATCCCTCTCCCGATTCAAGTGCATAAACACTTTTTCCACACGGATCTGACGTTTAGATTAGATAAGTTTTTGAAGAGAGAAAAATTGAAGTGTCTGAGAGCACAGCTAGGAATGGCGTGACAGTGCACTGCAACTGATTTTACACCCGGGAAATATTTGTAGTAGGATCAAATTCCTGTTTTGTGATGAACCACCCGGGCCCCACGGGCCTTTGGGGGTTTTTCCCTTAAAAAGATTCAGCACTGCAGTGTGATCAGGTAAACTGTAATGGGGTAAAACATTATAATTTCCTTTAAAATGCTTTAGGCCCATACTACAGCAAGGGCTTCAAGGTCGTTACTAGTAACGTGGGGCTCCACATCAGTAAGCCCTCTATGCATATGAAAAAAATGAGGGGTTTCCCCCTTTAATGATTGCATCCCCAAAAAAATCACCAACGCCAAATGCCGAAGCATTTTCACAAAATTGGAAAGGGGAATTGGTTTGAGGAAATGTAAGAATTGGGGGCATGTGTAAGACCCCCGTTTTTAAAGTATCAAAAACGTTTTGTGGGGACCATTCCCTGTGAAAGGGAAGCCTTTTCAAGGGTTTTGGGCAGAGGGACTAGCAATATAACATAGTTTTTAAAAAAAGGCACGGTAGAGCCGACAACCCAAAAAAAGACCCTACCTTTTCGGTGGAGGTAGGGGTTGGGGGAAATTTTTGACCGCTTTAATTTACAAAACCCAATGGGGGGATTTCCCTTTCCCTTGTCTACACCAGGCCTAAAAAAATCAATGCGTGACTTCAGAAAATGCATTGCGAGTTAAGTTAAAACCCGCCTCAGTAAGTTTGGGGAAAAACAAGGCAAATTTTCAAAGTGACTGGATAAATCCCTTTGGGGACAAAAGAGGTGTCCATGAGACGAACAAACCCACACCCTTTGCCCTGAAACAAGTTGTTTTCTAGGCGTTGGAGTAAGAGGTGGAAACCTCAAACCCAAGGACATCTAGCCATCATAATGAGCTTATTAATTCAGTCAAATTAGGAATTTGGTCTGAAAAAAATAGGGGGGAAATGAAATTTGGAGGGTGCATTTCTGAAAAAAACACCAATACATAGTAAAAGCCCCCAGGAATCCAAAAATGGAGATTTCCCCCAAAAAGGGGGCCAAAAAAAATCCAAGTGGGCCAAATCAAAAAATAAAGAATTTTTGGGGGGGAAAAAAGGAGAAAGGTTTTAAGGGGGTTCAAAAAAACATTTTAGGGCAAAGGGAATTTTACCAAAACAAAAAGGGGGACCCCCCGATTTAATAGGCAAAAAAAACCTTTCGAGGGCCCCCCTTTTCAGGGGCAAGAGGAATAATTTAATACACAAGGCCCCGCGAACCAAAAAATGGGGGCCCCCAAAAAAAACATAAAAGTAAGATGACATCAAGATGGCGAGCTTTGGCGATTGGGCGAGATACGCGGAAATGCTTCCCATTTTCCCCGATCAAAATTAGCGCAAAATAGCTCCCTTCTGCGCAACTACTTAGAAAAGTAAGAAAGATTGAATTAATCATG
This sequence comes from Chionoecetes opilio, assembly GCA_016584305.1. Taxonomy (NCBI): domain Eukaryota; kingdom Metazoa; phylum Arthropoda; class Malacostraca; order Decapoda; family Majidae; genus Chionoecetes; species Chionoecetes opilio. Next base: position 221,361 of record JACEEZ010010758.1, on the reverse strand, counting down.
GGAAGCACGTTCGGCGAAGGTAAAAGGGAGGGGGCAAGGACCAGCAATTGAGCAGGGGGATGCGTAATAAAACTTCTGGGGTTTACTTTGGGCGGGGGAATCAGATTTTTATATTGGGTAAGGGCATGTGTTTTGGGAATTCACGCCTTTTAAAAATTTGTGGGATTCTACATTTAAAAAATTTGATCTAGCGTTCAAGGGGACAAAAAAGGATTTGAAAAGAAGAAAGGTTTCGTAACCACCCCTGCAAAAGAAACAAAACTGAGTCCTGCAAGGGTTTTCCTAATGAACAAATGTGATCGCAGTAAATTGGGGTCTCAGGAATGAAAAGTGAGGGAAAAAATTTTTTTTTAAAGCCGCCAAAACAATTCACCCCTGGCTTTAAAAAACTTTAAAGGGGAGCGAGGGATTCCCTTACAATGAAAAAATTTAAAGAACATTTGTGGGTTTTAAAAAAATGAGAGATTCTCCCTTGGGGTAAATTCGTTCCCGTCCTTCCTTTTTTGATGAATTTCCATGGAAAACTGAAAAGTCGTTCATGTACAGCTAAATTTTCCCTTGTGTGTGAGAATGCAATCCCACAATATCAATAGTTGGAGGGGATATTATTGCTCGGGGGTGGGTTTTTGGCCCCTGGCCAAACAGGATTAACAGTGATAGTACAAGACATATGTGTCCTATGACAAAAAAACACTTCTCCCCAAAAAGTATGTGGTTTTGATGGGTGCAGCGATGCACAAGTACCCAAAAGGGTTGAGCAAGAACGAAGAGCCAGAAAAGTCAGTGACTGAAATTCAGTCAATAAGAAAAAGCCAAACCATTTATCAAGATGATTTTTTGGGGAATAAAAAGAACAAAGCCAGATTATTGAAACGGGGGATCTATGGAACTTTTGGGTGGGCCTTATGTGAAAAGTTGAAATGTGTTGCTCCCACTCTCTAAACTTTTTTGTATTCATCCAAAAAAATTGTAAAAAAATTTTTAAGAAATAATTGTTTTTTTAAAAAGGGTTTCCAAAGACCTTGAAGTTTTACTTTCAGCCCATTTGAAAATAAAACTAAACCTTCGAAATGCATTTCCCCTTGAAATATATTAAAAATAAAGTCTTTCGAGTTTTTTGGCGAATGGTCATTAAAAGTAATGCTTTAAAATTGTTTGTATTTACCAGAAAGTATGTAAAACAATACTAAAAATGTTTGAAAGGGTTTGGGAAATGCACATTGACCTTGAAGTTTTACCATTTGGCTATTTTTGTAAGAAATACAAAACTAACTAGAAACTTCATTATTATATAAAAGGAAAGACTATATATAATTATAATGTGGGCACATCACAAAACATTAAAAAAAAACATTTATAAATAAAACATAAAAATATTTCTTAATTATAATATTATATAAAAAAATTAATAATATTTATATAAATTTTTTAAAATCATATATTATTATTTAAATAAAATATATAAATTTTAAAATATTATATTTTATAATATATAATATATAATATATATATATATATATATATATAAAATTTTTATATATATATATATATTTAAATATATAATATTAATATAATTATATTATATATAATATAAAAAAAACATCTAAATTTATACAAATAAATATAAAAAAGGGAAGGAACAAAGCATAAAGTAGAGAAAGATAAAAAAAATTATCACAGTTGTCTGTCCATTGAAAGTTTTATCAAGCAGCTATTTTGATACCTATTTTTAAAAAAATTTAACTTTTATATTTTTTGCAGATCTGAATTGAAATGTGAAAAGGGGACGGTCGATGGCAAGCTTCTTGTCACTCCTCAAAAAACTTTAAGGGGCCCCTCTTCCCCCCAGTGGAGAAGTTCTGGGGTACTTCCTATCTCACCAGGAGAAGAAAAACCACCCCAGAGAAAAATGCCACCCCTGTAGTAGAGCAGACAACAGTTTTGGGAAAGTGCATCTTTTAGCCGCCACATAAAAAAGGTTTATCATGGGACCGGGGAAACGGATCGTGGGCTGACCGCCCCACTCTTTCCCCTTCTTCAAAAAGCTGGTACTCCCATACAGCTTTCCCCTTTTTTAATCAGTGGTCCCCTTCCCTACGTGGGATTTGGCTTTGCCAGAAACTGTTATTGCTCTATTTCAGTGGTGGGCCCCCTTTCCTTTAGGTGAGTGCATGTTCCCATTGGGAAAATGCAGGAATAAGAGTGAAGCATTCTGTTGCTGACGCTGATAATTTATAGTGCAAACTGCAAGGAAAATTTCTGACACTAATGATGTGGTAGTTGTGGCACTGATGTAGACCTACTTTTTCTTTGACACAGCTGCAAAAGCAGATAACAATTAACATACTTATTTCGAAACATGGGGGGAGAAAATCCTGACAAGTTACAATATTAAAACTATGCAGAACCGTCTGGACTTTTTGGGCAGGGTGTGCAGCAAATTTTGGTTTTTTTCACGCAAGACAGGTTGTGAAAGACTTCGGGGCTTTACAGACAAGGCAAGAAAAAAGGCATAACCTGTTTCCCAAAAAAATAGAATTGGATAAAAGGGGGCCCGGTTTTCATGGGGCCCAATTCGTCGGGGAAAGGCAGTCGCAGCAGCTGGGGAAGAATCTGTTGGCCTTGATGGAGCGCCCAAAGGGGAACGTTCCTTTAAAAACAAAGGGCCCACTTTACGAAATGTGCAAAAAGTCCCGTTCCCCAATAAAAATTAACTTTCCCCACTTCACCAAAATCAGAGCAGCCAAAAAAACCCCTTTACGTGTTTATATCAAGTTCAACTTGGTAAGGGCGTGACCCCACCACCAACTGAGTGGGGGGTTTAAGGGGTTTGGGACCTGGTCAGGGCCACTACGCAAGTTCTCACACGCCCCCCTGCTCCCGAAGTCTTTTGAATTGATCTCGTGTAACTGCAAAGTGGTTGCGAACGTGGTTGCATTGCAGAAAAGGCATTCGGTTCCCAGGTAGCGGCTACTGTCGCGGCAGCGGAAGCAGCAATTTGAAGTGGTAGAAATGACGAGGAGGGTTTTCCGCAAGATGAAAATCACAATATCATGGCAAACTGAAGCTGAAAACAGTGATGAAGAAGTACCCTTGTTAAAAAGGACGTGAAACTTTAAGTTAGCCCCGACCCCCAGCCAGCACACTCAAAAAGAAGAAAAAAAAGGCCCCAAAAAAACGTTCATACGATATGTGGGGGAAATCTAGCATTGGGGGAAACTTAATGTTTAAAAAAAAGAAGTAGTCAGAGTTGTTTTTTTCAAAAAAGTCAAAATTGTCACACCCAAGTTTCAAAAACAAAAAAACCTTTCTACTGTGTGACAGCAAAAAATCTCGTAGTTTGTAGAAAGGCGGTATTCCCCGGTTTGGTCCTCTAGCGGCAAATGCTTCCAATGGGAAATGGGAATTTTAAATGAGATAGGGAATATTCAGGAAGGTACCACCAATTTTTTCTCTCCCCTATTTTTTTCCCAAAATTGGTCAAAAATTTTCCAATTTGGGCTGAACCCTATTTTTGAGAAGGGAGTTATTTCCCCAGATTTTCTTTTAACGGAATCTGCCAAAAACCAGACTGAGGTCCAGACAGTAAAAAGGGCCCGTATCACCTTCCCACAGACTTTAAAAAAATCTCTCAAAAAAGGATGGTAATGATTGGTACTTGAATGTTTAAATTTCCTGAAAACAAAACAACAGGCAGGTAAGTACCATCATTTTTTCACCCCAATAACATAGGTGATTTCAAGGAGAATAAGACTCCGAAAATTCCTTCACCCAAAATGTCCGTTATCATGCCCTGTACAACAGCTCCTTTTTGGCTATGAGCATACGGGTTTGCGGTTACTAAGGGTTGCATCAGGTTGGCACAAATGAGAGAATTTTTCGCATCCCAAAGGTTTTCCCCAGGTTTTAAGGAAGGCATGCCTTAGTCGCAAGCAGGGGCGAAGATAGGGTTAGACTCAGGAAAAATCCCAAAACCCGAACTAAGGGTAAATGTTTTACTAGTCTGCCTGGGTGACCGTTTAGAAAAACAATTTGTTTTTATTTTATACCCCCTGCAAGGTTTCCCATGCTTTTTTTACCTGGAAAAAACCAAAAAACAACCATTTTGAGCTAAAAAAGTAGGGAAACCTTTGCCTCATTGGACCTCAAGATATTAAGCCGCGGGCAGTAAAAAGCGCCTAATTTTGCCCCCGCCAGACTTTTTTTCACCTGAGACTTTGTTTCAAGGGATAGAACAAAAAAGGGTATCAAATTGAAGCCCTTTTTAATATTATTTTGAAAAAAAAACCCAAAGTAAACCCCTTTCAAAAAAAAAGGTATTCCGGGAAAAAAAGCTTTTTCTAAAATTTCCCCCTTAAAAATTTTTCCCTTTACAATCTTGCATCAAAAAAGGTCAAAGATAAAAAAAAAACTTTTTTAAAAGGGCAAAAAAACTTTTTGTCACCCAAGGGTTCCAGTCAAGAGTTTGCTTTTGAAGCACAAATCGCTTCCGGGTTTATTCCAATTTAAAAGGTCTGTTTTTGGGGTCTGGGGTTTAATTTTTTTCGAAACAGTTTCTTTTTATCCCCCTGAAGGTTTTCCTCTTTTACTTGCGAAATTTCCACCTTGGTGTATACTCCTTTTGGCCATTTGCCACGGGGTTGAAACCCAGTCATACTAAATGAAGGGGGGTAAGGGATGACCTTGGACCAAATGAAGCAATTTTTAATAAAACAAAAAAATTTCCCTTCGAAGCATCTTGGCTTCGGGCGTGAGTTTGGCACAATGCCCCTTTTTTCCTTTGTCACTGAGTCGTACCGAAAGAGCGAAGGGCACAACCTCCGGTCCGGTACCATTTGTGGTTTTCAATTTTTTGTCCCCTGCCTAGCAATCCCTGGTCTTTCTCTTGAACTTCATCATGCCCTTTCATGATAAAATTTGCAGGACATCTCAGAAGTGTAGATGACTCCACGGGGGTGTATAAAAACAGCCCTGGGAAAGGGGGTTGAGGCGTTCGCTTCACAACGTTTCTTCATCGTACTCCGCTCCACAAACATGAACATCTTCATAGAATACAGGTTTCTGGCCATCCCCGGGCCCTGATAATGGCTCCAGGACGATCCAGTGGTTTCCGCGGGGGGGGCTTTTCTCCAAAGGACGATCTTTTAAAGCCAGCCACTCAGGGTAGTCAGCTCTGGAGGCTTCCCCCCCTCAGGATTTCCTGAGTTTTTCCTTCACTTTTTCCTTTTTATTAACCTTTTTGTCATGGACAGGGTTGTGGGGTTGTCTTGGGGTAAATCTTCCAACGCCCTTGAAGTGCTAAACCCCAAGGATTCTCTGGGCTCTTGCCCTTGCCAAACAATTCCCCCATACAGCCCCAACCAGCACTTCTAAATTGGTGTCTGCAGGGCCAGGTAGAACACCTTCCTGTCAAAGCTGCTGCTCCAGAAGCTTGGCAGCTCCCCGTGTACCCCACTGTTGCTGGCCGTTGTGTCAACACAAGGGCAGTGACGCCCCAGTCCCCCCACCCCCAAATCCATGGATGCCTCTCCTGGCCGTTCCTGTTGAGCTGTCTATCACTGGACCCCCAGAGTTGCCTTTCGGATTGCAGGTGGTCCTGGACAACAAGCCAAGTTTTGACTGGTCCCAGGTCCCCCCAGGAATCTCTCAGCATTTGCCATCCCAGTGGAGAGCAGCATCTTGGGAGGGTCCTCGTAAATGCTCCCATGTACTCCTGGCTGATGGGGTACCTTGTCAGCACCCTTTTTCCGTCTGTTTTTGAGGTTGAGATGACAAACTTTCCGGTCACTCCACAGCCTTCAATGTAGCAAGACTAAGGGGTTCACTTGATTGTCAGACAAAACCCGCGATCAGCGGTACTGCGATGAACACACTCCATGACCCTCCGGGAAAAGGAGGTCCAGGTCTTGGGATGGAAATCCGGACGAGGTTTTGGAAACCATGTCCTCTGCACCCCTTCATGTCGGTTGGGTCAGCCCAGGTGAACATCAGCAGCATCCTTCGCTGTGTGGGAGCTGAAAAAATTGTAGAAATTTTTTGACAAATTTTATCTTGTTCCCCTCTCTGCTGCAGTCTTGCGCCCTTTGCTTGCTGCTGGGACCGGGCTCAAAATTTTTTTCAAAAGACCAGCATGTGGGCCTTTCTCTGTTTCGATCCTGGTAGAACCTGATGTCTTGTCCTTCTTCTCCCTTTATAGAGTCGGTTTCTCTCTATTTCCCGGAGGGGACTGAAGCTCCCATGTCGAACAGGCTATCTAATTCCCGGACAAAGGCACTCCTTTTCCCTCCAGGGTTTAAAGTTCTATTTATTCCTTGCAATCTCTGTGCTTTTTGTGAAGTGTCATAAATGGTGCCTGCATTGTACTTGGTCATGGTCTTATCCTAGCCATCTGCCAAATGGGGTGATAGCCCCCACTGTTTCTTGGGGAGTCTTTATGCTTTGGATTCCCTGTATTTTCTGGAAACTTGGGATGGAGGAAATATGGGAAACCTGTTGTTTGGGGGGTAACTGGGAGCACTGATGCTGGAGATGGGTAGCCGATCGGAAAGGTTTCTGTACAGATCTATAGCAGGGCGGCGTGACGCTTGTCTCTGGACTGCAGGTGGGGTTCGAATGTCAACTTTGCGTCCTGGAGCTCCTTCTTACTGCCCTAGGAATTTTCTTGGAAGTATCTCTGGTTTGTTAGCAGGTTTTTAAAATCGCAACAAAACATAACAACCATTTTAAAGTCATGCTAAACATTGGGGGAAATTTTTGATAGAGTGAAAAAAATTATTTAGTTTAAAATTTTTTAAAAAATTTTTCTGTAAAAATCACATGAATTTTCCATAAAAATTTCATGCATTTTGAGTTTCGTCAGCATCTTTAATTTCTTTTCTTTAAAACCCGCTTATCCCATTATTTTGGGAAAAATAGGGGAAAACAAACTCAAAATGCTCCGAAAATGGCGTTTAAAAACGGTTTTTAGAATGAATTTATGCTTCAGAGGAATTTTTAATTTTTGGTTTTGGGTTTAAATTTTTGACTTTTTCCGTCAAAAAACATTTGGGAAACCCTGCAGGGGGTTATAAAAATAGGAAAACATTGTTTTCTAACAGGTCTACGCCCGGTCCTCCCCAACATTGTCTGCGTAAGACGCTGCAAGAAAAAGTGAAGGGCCATTAAGGTCGACTGTTTTGACTTTCAAAATACATAGAAAAACACCATTAAAATATTTAGGGGACCCTGTAACATTTGAACTACTGCGTAGTATGTGACCCACGTACCGTGAAAGCGTTCCCTCAAACGCCAAGGACTTACGCGGGGTAGTGCCGGTAAAGACACCAGGGAACTGCCGACAGGGATTTGTCTCCATGAAAGTCGAACGAACATGTGGGGCCAATATATTGGTTCCCCTGACAACAAAACAGACACTAAAAACCCTCAGGGGGACTAACGTTTGTCCCTCTGGAAGGGGAAGTCGGGGCCTAGGCTAGCAGAAACGGCTTTTCTGGTCAATGTTTGGAAAAATCAGAGGCTTATCAAGCAAAGGGGGTGGATTTTTTTTTGCGGGGAAAGAACGCAATTTTAAAGAAATTGCATTTGCTGTAGAATTTCATCAATGTGATGAGTACAAAAAGAATTTTTAACCTAAAAAGGGCATCACATTGTAGGCAAAATTTGGTGTTATATAAAACTGTATGTTTAAAATGTTGGAGTTTGGGGCAAGGCATAGAGGAAGGGTCACAGTGCCCACACCTTAATGTGGGCCTTGAACACTTGAAGATTGGCTGTAGAAGGTAAAAAGGGGAAAATTTTATAACTTTTTAAATTTACATAACACATTCCTGAGAATATTTCATGAAGCCCTGTTCCACTCCAAGAGCAAAAAGAACTGTTTCCGAGTGAAAAAAAATGAATTGTCTCAAAGTAAGCAAAACACAATAAAAAAAAAGGAAAATTGAGCTGGGTCTGTGATTATTCAAAAAAATAATCTGGGTTTTTTTGAAAACCCGGCGCGATTTCCCCCGAATGATGAAGCCGTACGCATTACCCACTGGTCCCCCCCTGAGAGCCCTTCAGTCTAAATCAAAAAGATTCCTCTGTTGAATGATTTCCACGCTCGTGAATTACACACCACTTCGGAGGAGGGCGAAACTGCATACGGGCTGCTGTGACCTTGCAGATGGTGCAAACCGAGATGGTTGGGGGTCGAGGAGGCAAGTACTGTCTCTGCTGAACAACTTGCATACTGTTTGCCTTTTTGAGGGGGACTTCATCTCCTTCTTTTTCTGATAGAAATAATATCAGAATGACCTTGCTTTCCCAATAGTAAAAATGCTTTGGTGCACGAGTAGACTGAGAAAAACCGGGGGGTTGAGGAGGTGGGGGGAGGAGGAGGTAAGGATGAAGGAAGTTGAGGCTCCCTTGTCACCGGTGGCAACTGACTCAGTATTGGAAATTGACTTTTAGGCATCTCACTTAGCCGCTTAGTAATTTTTGTAGACAAATCTAGAAGGTTATCACCTGGCTTAAAATCAGAGATGAAGCGATACGACGCTCTTGTGGATTTAAAAAGGTGATGTAATACGGAAATTCTAGAATGAGTTTTTAAAAATCCCCACTGACAATTGACCATTTTTCAAACCCGAAGCAAGATTTAAGGCTTCCATTGCTTTTGAGGGAGTATTAGCAGCCACGTGTCTGACCTCTCAACCTGCCAGCACTACCCAACTGTGTGGTTAAAAGCCTCAGCATAAGTGAACGACCATTGCAATGAATCGTTATGCTGCGCCACACCAAAAATTCTCAAGAAGTTCCGACGAAATAAGTCAATCATAATTGACGACTTCCCATCAAAGCCTGAAGCAAACATCTATCAGTGGCTAATGAACCAGGATGCAATTGTGACCTTACAAAAGAAATCTTCTCATTTCCTGAGGCATAGACCACTGTATACTTGGACTGCACACGCGACAATGTTTTGAATTGCGGGGCTTTCATAGGGGCCTGCGGGGCGCCCCACAAAGAGATATAGTGGTCTATGGACTATCATATAGACTGGTTATCAGTATGTATGATATACTGTAATCTTCGAAAAATGTTTGTTCTATAATATTTCAAATTAAAAACAGAAAAAACACGCTAAAGAATCCCCATTACGAGACCTATGAAGAAATAGGGAAATGAACTTAATTTTCCCATTTTAACTCTTCGCCATTAAAACTTTGGCCCAGTCAATTTTTATCATAAGGGTACAATAGCAGCGCAATGATTAGCTTTCCATTGCTAATTGTTATCTGATAATAATTAAAACCATGCATAAATTAGCGTTAAATAATAAATAAAATATCATCGGGTAATTTTCCCGATTGATGATGTTTATTTATTTACTTAATATTTCGTTTTAAAAAAAGAAGTGGGACCATGTTAAAATGGGCGTTGACTAAATAATAACCTCATCAATGGGAAATTACCCGATTGATGATTTTATTATTTAGTTAACGCAAATTTATGCATGGTTAAATCATTTATCAGTTTAACAAATTAAAATGGAAGCAAATAAGTCGCTTCTATTGATACCCTTCATGATAAAAGTTGACACAAAAGGGTTTTAAATGGCAAGAGTTTAAGGGGAATATAAGTTCATGCATATTTCTTCAGAGCTGTAAGGGCATTTCTTACGTGTTTTTGTTTTTAATTTGTAAATTATAGAACAAACCTTTTACGAAGATTAACAGTATATCAAATACTGATAAACCAGTCTATAGATCCGTATATATATATATAATCCGAGCGCCCTCCGACTTCAGGCCCTTGTGCGCAGGCCGATATTCCGTGCGATTTCCCAAAGGTTACAGTGTCTATGCCTGAGGTTACTTACTGTTTGCATAGTATCCTCATATTGTTGCAAAAAAGACAGAGCAGAAACGCTCTCATCCTTCCCTGAGAACCTGGTTATGATGGTTCCTGAGTAATAACTTATAGTTGGTACAGTTTAAAGAAGTCATTTGATATTGAAGTGGTAAGTGATGGTTTTTTGTGAGTAGAAGTTGTATCGTTGGCTGTGTTATAGTACAGGGAAGGTACAACGGAGGTGACACTTGTAGAGTATATGGATTTCCAGAACGCAATGTCATACCTTACCACTGTCAATAAAAAAAAATAACATAGATGGCAACAACAGCCAACACACCACGTTTAAACACACCAAGCGCTCCTAACTGTCCAAATCCAACACAGTGACACAACCAAATTTAAAAGCTACCAGGCTGAAACACAATCAGAAAAAAAAAATTTTGTAAAGTTAAAACCCGTGGTTAGGGGAAGCACGTTGATTCACCCGAGAATCGTTCCATCCCGGGGAACAAACAGTTGGGGTATTTCCCAAACCGGCCCTGCCCCCATGGGGTACCGGGTTGCCGGGTTTTTTAAACCCGCCTCCCGGGTGCTGGGGAACCTTAACATAGCAGACAGTCTCAGGGGTTTTGGGAGCCTTGGTTCAAGGGCCATTCACCGTCGATTACGGAAATTTTACAAATAAACTCCAAAACTTCGAATAACCCCTAAAAGGGAATAGAACGTGTTATATTTATAAAAAAAGGGGACGAAGAAAACCGCTCGTCTAGGGAAAAACCCTCCAAAAAATTTAAAAGAAAAAAATTTGGCCCTAAGACATAAGGAAAAAAAAATTATCTCCCAAAGTTTCCTACAAAAAACTTGGGTTTTTGTGTAAAGCAAAAAATTTTTACAAAGTATAAAAAATTTCCCCCTCAAAACTACACAATCCCAGAAAAAAAATCAACTCAACACACCTGTAAATACCAAAAATTTTGGGTTTAAAAACCCTGAAAAAATTTGTGGGCCCAAGAAAAACCCCCGGAAAAAATTAAAATTTTCCCAAACCCCTTTGGGCCCCTACTTTTTTTGTGCCATTTGGGGAACTTTTCTAGGGGGGAGGTCCTGGTGATGGCTTCGAGCGCTGCACGAGGAGCAAAGCCTTTGGACTTGAGTCTCCTGCTCAAGACCAAGGTCCAGTGTTTGGAATTTAAACTAGTGAACCCATTTACAGTCTTTTCCATGCGTGTGGCCGAGGACATTGAGATTTTGGGAAAGTTTTACATACTTGGTAGGAGCCATAATGACGGCGGGTCCCGTAAAGAGCCTTACGGCGGATTGCATGCCCAGGTTTATGGACTCGCCCGCGGAGTATTTGGCGTGTCGGTACCTTTTGCAGGAGGACAAGATCCGGATTTCAGTCGCTTGTGATCCTGTCTTACTCTATTTGTGAGACATGACCTAATAGTGATTGAAGAGAAATCAGGGCCTTTGGTAATTAAGTGCTTCGCAGAATCATGGGGTATCGCTGGGATGATTACGTGTAAAATTTAGCGATTGCACGTAAACGAATCGAGGCTATTACCTCATAGTCCTATCAGCGCAACTTCGCTATATGGGCAGTGGCACGCTACCCTGAAACGAATCCTTCCCATCGGGTTTTCTGTAAGAGAAATCCGGCGTGAGGAGCCAAGGGGCGCCCAAAAGGTTTTGTGCTGGGCAATTTGATGTTTCGTCGAGAGCTGTTTGGTTTTGGGAAAAGCCTCCAGGGAACTCGCGCTTGTACCCCAAGTGGCGTCGTAGGGTGGGGGCACGGCCCCCCCGGCTATGCCCCCAATGATTGATTGATGGCTCACAAAATCCGTGACGTCACGTAACCAACAAATCATACGCCAGCATTTCTCTGACGTCACTACATATAGGCGCCAAACGGTCTCTCTTCCCCCCCAGAAATCACAAAAGAAAATCTTTAAAAAAAAATTTCACTGGCCCCTTCTAACACTTCCTACTGCCTATAAACTGGTTACAGTACTCACAGTAGCGAACGTACTTATCTTGCAGTGAAGTACAGTTAGGGATGAGGAGAACCGTAGGGATGAGAGAAGCCTTACAATAGACTTCTGCAGCTTCAGTTGGCTATCTCTCGAGACGTCCTGAGGGATGACGGTAGAGCACCCTTGCTGGTGCAACGTGAAGATAACGTAGAGTATAATCCACTGAAGACGTGAAGAGACAGCAAAGCGGCGGCACTTAATACCTCAAAACCACGGCCATTTTTCAAGTCACTGCTATCGTCGCCGTCGTACAGTCGTTAGACAGCTCAACCGAGGCAGAAGATAACACTGGAAACACTGCACACTGTCTCTAAGCCATACCACACTTTAGGCGTCAGCAGTATTTCAAAAGTGAGGATAAGGTGGGCTAGCCATGAGCAGCAAGGAATGGCATGGAAAAAAAACCGTCATATTTCTCATATCTTCTTTTGGTAAAGGGAAATAAACGCAAGAAAGGCGTTAACCAAGGAGAGAAACCAGGACTATACAAACCTTGATCAAGGCCCACCGACACGCCGCCTCGCGGATCTACACTACGCCTTGATTACCGTTAGGTTTAACATATGTTTAAAAATGTTCCTTTTAAAAAGTTTTATAGATAGGTTTTATAGGTTAGGGGATATAATGTGCTGTTACCACCAGCACATCCAATGAAAAATTTCGTCGGGCCCAAGGGGTTAAGCATAATACAGTATCAATATTAAAAAATCACGAATGAGATAGATTAAGACTTTGAAAAAAAATTGACTCAGTGGCGAAAGAAAAAAAACCCGAACGATTCCATTAATTTTCCATTACGATCACCCTCCCAGTGCCGGCCTACACCCGCCTCAACGCAACCGCCCCGCCAGGGTGGAATCTGACCGCGCCGTCCCCCGTCCTGCTCTGGTGAGCCCGCTGAAATTTACATGACTCTCTTGATGCTATATTAGCCCACCATCTAGGCAATATTGCATGGCGGCTATTGGCATTCTTCTTTCCCCCCTCTCATGTGGTTATAATACAATTTTGCTCACCTGCAACCCCACGTAAGTGATGATTGCCTGTGTGTCTGAACATTCATTATTTAAAACCTGTAACACACGAAGTGACAATGTGCTAGTTGATCTAAAAATTTAAATCCCCTCTATTTTTCCTTACTCCCTTTCGCCTCACCGCGGGGACGCAGTTATTTTAGGTGTGGGGCTTTTATCTTGGTGACTCATTTAATATTCCTTGGGTAGTTTTCCTCACGCTCGGGGCATACCCAGTCAGTCAACGCCATTCACCCGACCTCCACAGTCCTGGTTCCTAGAGTTCCAATAAACCCCGTTAAANACCTCATGATTGCTGTGCTGAGACTTTGGAATCATTTCATTGCTATGTTCTTCTTCCCTCTCTCATGTGGTATAATACAATTTTGCTCATCCTGCAACACACGTAAGTGATGATATGCCTGTGTGATCTGAACATTTCATTATTTAATCCTGTAACACACGTAAGTGACAATGTGCTAGTGTGATCTGAATATTTACTCCATCTATTTTGTCCTTACTCCCTTTCGCCTCAACCGCGGGGACGCAGTTATTTCAGGTGTGTGCGTATATCTTGGTGACTCATATTATATTCCTGGCTAGTATCCTCCACGCCTCGGAGCATACGTCAGTCAGGTCAACGCCAGTCACCCCGACCTCCACGAGTCTCTGTCAGTTCCTTGAGGTGTGTCGCCAGAGGTAGACGCCTCGCGTCTGCCACACACTCCCTAAACCTTATTTACTGTACATTTTTACTTATAACAATACACCACCATCAAAATACACCAATCCCTGTGTATTCAGTGCCCCACACACTACTATAAGGAACACACACGCCCTTACAAGACTACCCGGGCCAGTCGTATCTCACCCACGTGTCTCGTCCAGCCTCATTGGTCACCGCCGGCCCTTACACACCTACCCTACACCTGCACTTATTGCACAACTACATCTGGTGGTAGCGGTGGGATGGATCCACTGAGCTCTATATGAAGAGCTCAGAACTCAGTGGATGGATCCCACCTATACATCTGGTGACAGCGGTGGGATGGATCCACTGAGCTCTATATGAAGAGCTCAGTGGATGGATCCCACCTATACATCTGGTGGCAGCGGTGGGATGGATCCACTGAGCTCTATATGAAGAGCTCAGAGCTCAGTGGATGGATCCCAACTATACAACCTTACCTAACACAAACCATCCTATCCAGTTAACCTATACTCAACCTAACCTTATCAACTTTCTCTATGTTACTTCTTGAGACTTTCTTTCTCACAGCCACTCACCTGAAGCCCCAACTGTTACCTATGTCTTTGGCAAAGCGAGAATTCATATGGAAGTGCCCCTCGCCGCCACCATCCCTCAAGAGACCCTCCACCTTGAACCTGAAGGTGGACTCCTGTAAGATGTAAGAGAACCCTCCCGCCAGCACCCGCCTCGCGCCCTCCTCGTAGTCAACAATCTGGTGGGCGAGACGATCAGTACTTCAGTAACTTTTAACGAAGAAATGACAAAGATATGGTCGTATGTTTCTTCACAAATATAGTATCAGTGGGAAGGGAAAAACTTAACGAAGAAAAAGTGAGGTCATATCAGGTTAGCTTATTTCCATTACTTGGTTTACATGTAACTTTCCTTCCAACATACAATCGCTGGCGCATTATAAAAAAACCCTATCCATGTAATTATATATAGCAAGGGATGACTAGGGTAAAAAGGGTTCATAGTGTCATATCACCTTCGAAAGAGTTAAAAAACAGGATAAATTGATTACATTTGTACCACGAAGGGAAGGCAACAAACTACACTAATGTGGCCAAGACGATAACAGCATACAAACAACATTATCCTCCTCACCAGGGGCGCCCACAGAGATACCTGTAGTGGACGCACATATTATATAAAGTCCCACTGTTGATGGGTGTGGGTGGCGAGCGAAGCGAGCCTACTCAGCTGAAGGGTTCGAGGGGCCGTTGTAATCCCCCCCTTTATTTTTTTTGCAGTTTTGATCAATTGTAGGTGCATTTTGGGGCCTCATAGGGGCCTCATAGGGCCTTATAAGGGGCCTCATAGGGGCCCCTAGGGTAGCCCTTATAGGGGCCCACACATGCCTGGAGGCTTACAGTGGACGCACGTGCGTCCAGTGCGTCCGCCTGTGGGCGCCCCTGCTCCTCACTGTGTCAGAGTCAGAGC
Organism: Chionoecetes opilio; assembly: GCA_016584305.1. Classification (NCBI taxonomy): domain Eukaryota; kingdom Metazoa; phylum Arthropoda; class Malacostraca; order Decapoda; family Majidae; genus Chionoecetes; species Chionoecetes opilio. The sequence continues at coordinate 206,284 of JACEEZ010010758.1, read as the reverse complement.
CATGAGAGAGAGAGAGAGAGAGAGAGAGAGAGAGAGAAGAGAGAGAGAGAGAGAGAGAGCGAGAGCGAGAGCGAGAGCGAGAGCGAGAGCGAGAGCGAGAGCGAGAGCGAGAGCGAGAGCGAGAGAGAGAGAGAGAGAGAGAGAGAGAGATGGTAATTACATAGAGTGGTGAGAGGGAAAAGTGAGACTGTCGGGGCAAAAGACGTGTCACCAGCTAATGAACATCCCATGTCTCTCACAGGAGGGCGGAGAAGTGGCCTCACACACACACACACACACACACACACACACACACACACACAACACACACACACACACTCTAGGCAGTCACATGGGGTGTTGCATAAGGCGGGCCAACTCAGCTGTGTGTCAGGTAAAGGATGGGAGTGGGACTGTGGGTGTGGCGGGAGACAGGCGGCTGACGGTGGCTTCGTGAAATTTACAGTAGCAATGGTGTCAGACAGGCCTAGTTTTTTTTTCTCTCTCTCTCTCTCTCTCTCTCTCTCTCTCTCTCTCTCTTTTTTTTTTTTCTCTCTCTCTCTCTCTCTCTCTCTTCTCCTCTCTCTCTCTCTCTCTCTCTCTCTCTCTCTCTTCTCTCCTTCCTCTCCTCTCTCTCCCTCTCTCTCTCTCCTCCCTCCCTCTCTCTCTTCTCTCTTTCTCCTCTCTCTCTCTCTCATCTCTCTCTCTCTCTCTCTCTCTCCTCTTCTCTTCTCCTCTCTCTTCTCTCTCCTCTCTCTCTCTCTCTCTCTCTCTCCTCTCTCTCTCTCTCTCTCTCTCTCTCTCTCTCTCGTCTCTCCTCTCTCTCTCTCTCTCTCTCTCTCTTCTCTCTCTCTCTCTCTCTCTCCTCTCTCTCTCTCTCTCTCTCTCTCTCTCTCTCTCTCTCTTCTCTCTCTCTCTCTCTCTCTCTCTCTCTCTCTCTCTCTCTCTCTCTCTCTCTCTCTCTCTCTCTCTCTCTTCTCTCTCTCTCTCTCTCTCTCTCTCTCTCTCTCTCTCTCTCTCTCTCTCTCTCTCTCTCTCTCTCTCTCTCTCTCTCTCTCTCTCTCTCTCTGACTGGCTATATTTCTCCTCCTCTTTGGCGAATCTGGACAACCAAATTATTCTAATGACCTCTTTTTTGACCTCACTATATAGCCTACTGCCTTCCTTTACCCTGACCTTGCTACTATAACTACTACTACTACTACTTCTACTACTACTACTACTACTACTACTACTACTACTACTACTACTACTACTACTACTACTACCTCTACTACTATACCTTGCCCTCCTCACCTCATTCCTGCGGTGGACCTCGAGCGTGGTGGGGTCGGTGCTATGGTTGAAGAAGAGAAAAGTGGTGCCAGTAAACTGTATAGAGCCCCAGGACCAGCCCGGCCGAGACACCAGGTCTTCCATGTCATTGATAGGCGGCGGGAAAGAGAGGATGCTGAGATGGGCCACGAGAGAGGAGCGATAGGCCGTTGTGATCACCATCGCCGTCAGCAGCCACCACCCGACGATGAGCTGCCCATCATCATCATCATTATCATCATTATCATTTACATGAAGAGTAGGTGGATATAAGTAGTGTTAAGTAACAGGAACTACCACGTGTAGGTCTCGCGGCCTCTTGTAGCTTATTTATTCTTTTATGTAATTATTTACTCTAGATTTAAAAAAACAAAAAAAACAAGGAGAAATTGGTTCACAAATAGGGTGGTAAATTATTGGAATGAACTCAGTCATCAGGAAGTGCAGCGTCAATAGGGAATTTAAAAGGAGGCTAGACAATTTCATGTATGGGGAATGGGGATGAAAGGTGGATGTAGGCAGTGTTAAGTAACAGGAACTACCACGTGTAAGTCTCACGGTCTCTTGTAGCTTCCTTATGTTCTTATGTTCTTATACAATTATCAACACGCCATAGGACTCCATGAAAAGCCTTACCCTGCCAGACGCGTGCTGGGTGTGGTGGGGCGGCGACGTTTCCAGCAGGACGCCCCAGCTGAAGAGGAGCGCCGTAACCACCGAGTAAGGTTCGCCCCCATACACCCACGACCACGCCATCTGCAGCACCCACAAGGACGCACCCGAACTCACTGTGACCACTGCTATGCCGACCCAAACGAACCCTGTGTGTGGGGGGAGAAGGGGGTGTATTATGAAAGCGCGGATGCAAAATCGAGACCATGTTCGAAAAGCGCAACAAAACATACCATCAAAAGAGCGGCGTGGTTGTTGAACTACGGACAGTGTGACGGACAGTGACCCTCAGTCTGTAACATTATATGTTTAGTTTATCCTATAAGGCATAGCTTTCAGATAGATGTCCCCGGGACAGGGGACATCTTTAGCTTCTGCCACCCATTGCCTTCAACAACCTCTTTGCTATTTGCAGCCCCATGTATACCATGTCAGTTGTTTAAATAAAAAAAAAAAAAAAATAAAAATACTGCACTCACTGTCTCATCAGCGGATGGTGGGTAACTATTGAGCCTGGCCATGTCTCCCCGCCACACAGACGTGTCAGTCAATCCACGACACACAGTCAGTCCGCTATTTCCGTCCAGTAAAGTCGACGTGCTTAAACGGGTCTCAGTATTTTACAATGGATTTTACTATTTATTAGACCGAAAGGAAAAAAAAGTATGATGCACGACGGTCGACGGATATATAATATATACAGAGTGGACAGTGTATTGAAGGACGGATGTATTTCTTGGCGATGTACCAACAAGAAATGGTAGACTCAAAACAGACAGCACAGTGAATGCCATTGTTCTGCTACGATTGGAGCATAACCATGACGAAGATGACAGAATACTTGAAAGACCGCACTGCGAGTATGTAGTCTTACTGAACAACAAATATAATTCAGGGGAGATAAGCAGACGTAAATATATAAGATCTTTAGGTTTTCGTTTCATGGCAAGAGTGAATATGTAAAGCCCCTTCACACATTCCATAATGGAACCACGAACGCGCCAACAATGCAATGCGCTGCGCCGTCATGGTCCTGGTTATGGGTCCATCGTGACCGAACGTGACGCGCTCGACCGAGGCCACGAAAAGTTAGTGCGTGCACTAAAAATTCGGGAAGCTCCCCGATTTTTGTACCCAACGCAGCGCTATCGTAAGTCTATCGTGACGCTATCGTTATCTATGTAGCAGCTTCGTGACATTATCGTGATCGTCGTATGTCTATCGTGACGATAAGAAACTGTTACGCACGCCTTCATCTCTACCTTCCCCCCCTTTTTTGCACCCTCTTCCGCCTTCTCCCCCTTTTCTCATTCACCTCCACCCACCCTCGACTCCCTTCCCCGTACTCCCACCACCATGTAGTGACACTCTCCCCTCCACTCCCTTTCCCCTACTCCCACCACCACGTGGTGACACTCCCCCCTCGACTCCCTACCCACTACTCCCAGCACCACGTGGTGATGGAGTAGGGGGAAGGGGGGTGATACCACCCAGCCCCGTTTAACCATTCACATCGCCACCACCCCCAACAACGCCTTCTCCAAGCGTCACCCCCCCCTCCGTTTCCCCACCAACCCCAACACCCCCTTCCTTATTACAACACCCCTCCCCCCGTTTCCTCCCATTCTCCATCACCAAAACACCCACCCCTGTTTATCCCACCTTCATCCCTACCCCCCCTTCCTTTTCCATCACCATGGCAACCCCCGCCCACGTGTGAGGCATGTTGCTAGCACTTGACGCAATCGTGATACGTTCATGGCACTGTCATGGCACTGTCGTGGTTATCGTAGCTCTATCGTGTCAGCAAAATGACCGTTTATTTTCCCTTCGTGACTTAGTCTTACAGCTGTCATGACTCCATCGTGACCATCTGACGACCATCATGACACATACTTACAGGCAGCGTGACATTGTTGTGAGGCTATCGTGGTCTGCGTTTATCGTGGTCAAATTTCACGATAGAGTCAATAATTAAATTGGTGGCGCTATCGTGGTTCGATTATGGAATGTGTGAAGGGAGCTTAACTGATGTAACTGTGGCCAGCGTGGATTTTACTATTTCTGAGAGCAATCAGCCCATACCGGGCTGAGAGCCTCTTTTACTATTTCTGAGAGCCTCTCCCGTACCGGCCCAAAAATCCTGTTTTCAAAATCCTACTTTTTCCCCCCCGACGGGGCGGGGGGAAAACACAAGGAAAACGTCTTGGGTGAGTTAAAAAAAACAAAATATCGGGCAAAATTTCAGCCGCTTTTTGATATGAAAAAACCCGCGCTTCGGTGGAGAACCCAAGCGCTTAAAAACATGGGGATCCGCGCTTTGTTAAAAACGGGGGAAAAAGAGGGGAGAGAGAGAGAGGGGAAGAGGAGAGGGGAAGAGAGAGAGAGAGAGAGGAGAGAAGAGGAGAGAGAGAGGAGAGAAAAAGGGAGAGAAGGAGAAAAATGGAGAGAGAGGAGGAGAAGGAAGAGAAAGAAAGAAAATACAGAAAAGGGGAGAAAAAGAGGAGAAAAAAAAGAGAGATACAGAAAGAGACGACGACAAAAAAGGGAGAGGGGGGTCATCAAAAAACCCCATAGCCTCTCGGGGTTTTAAGTGCGACAGGGGCAAGGGGGGGGGGGGTTTTTTTTGTTTTGTTTTTGGGGGGGGCGGGGGGGGGGTAACGTGCTTTTGTTTGCTTCCAATCCCAAATTTTTGTTCCGGTATCGTTTTTAATTTTTAATTTTTCCGCAAAAAAACGGGGGGTTTTTTTTTTTTTTAAAAAAATTTTTTAAAATTTAATTCCTTTTTGGTTTGTTGTGTGGGGTTTGGGTTTTTTTTTGGGGGGGGGTTTTTGGGGGTTTGCCCCCTTTGGTTTTTGGGGCCAAATGAAAATTTTTTTTAGAGACCAAAAAGAAAAAAGTAGGGGTAAACCCTTTTTTCCCTTATTAAAATTTTAAGGGGTTTTTCAAAAACCTTTTAAAGTAGTTTAAAGGTAATTGGGGGGAAAAAAAAATTTTTGGAATCATAAATTGGGGGTTAAATTAAAAAAAAAATGAAAAATTTTTACCTAATATAGATCGTTAAAAAAATCTGGGGCGGGAAAATTTTTTTTTTTTAATATTTAAAAAAAAAAACCCAAAACACACAAAAAAAAAGCCATTTAAAAATTTTGAAAAATTTTTTTTTAAATTTCGATTTAATTTTTTTTTCCAAAAATTTTTTAAAAAGGGAAAAAATAAACAATCATTGTTGTTTAAATTTTTTTTGTTGAAAAAAAAAATTTGGTTAACAAAAAAAACCCATCAATGGAAAAATTAAACCCCCTTTTATTTATTTACATTAAGTAATTAAGGGGGTTCATTTTTTTAAAAAAAAAACAAAGGGGCTAAAATTTTCCCTTCTATTACATTGTTCCCCTGAAAAAATTTTCCCAAAAATTTAAATGGGAAATTTGTTTTAAAATTTCTTTAAAACCCTTTTTTCATTTTTTTTTTTTTTTTATTTTTTAAAAATTTTTTTAAAATAATTTTATAAAAAACAAAAAAAAATTTCCCCTTTTTTTTTTTACAAAATTTTTAAAATTTTTTTCAATTTTAAACTTTTTGGGAAGTAAAACACTACAATCTTGCAAATGTCACTTCCCTTCCTTGATCTGTCCGCCGCACAAACCTCTTCCATACATTTACGTTTTGGTATCAGTAGGAAACTTGTGCAAACTTCTCTCGAAAGGCACAGCTGTCTTGCTGCACCCATAAAGGATGCATATCTGGCATATCGCAAAATAAATCAATCAGAAAACCCAAAAATCTTCAAGTACTATTATATCTCCTGTGTTTACATCCCTCTGAATCTGCGGGCGGGAGAGCTTTCCCTATTCCTACGTCACCGAGCCTGATCTTGAGTTGGCCGCATCGTCTGGAGTATTTTGAGAACTCGGGATTTTGCAGATTTTGATTGCGGATTATTTAAAAGCGGCTGACTGGATCCCAAAAAAGGGACGACGTATTGTTGATATACTCGTTAATGGCTATGATTTGATTGCATTAAATCAGGAATGATGAAATGGTCTGGACGACTACTTTAAGGCCTGGCTCAACGCTGCTCATGTTACTGCTCTGCCAGGGATCAAACTTTTATGCTCTCCACGGTGACGTCTGTGTTTATATTATGATGACTATTTCTCAGTTTTTATAAGCTGGGTGGTATTTCTTTTTTTTAGTGCATTACTGTCATTCATCTAATATACTATAGTAGTAGCCGTGTGTCTGTGCGTGTGTCTGTGTGTGTGTGTGTGTGTGTGTGTGTGTGTCTCTGTCCGTTTTGGGTAGCCGAAACTGTAAATTCAATTTTGATGAGAGTAGGCTTAAAAAATCGCAAATAAATTGTAGGTGGTAAACGGCTTGGTCCCATGTCGATTGAATCATTTTGAAGGGGGTTTTTGGGCTAAAAACACTTTTCAGAGATTAGTTTACAGGAATGAACTCTGCGGTAATGTAAAATAAATTAATTAGCAGTATGCATAAATTAGCGTTAACTAAATATTAAAAATCATGAAATCGGGTAATTTCCTACCTAATATATGTTTATCAGTATAAAAGATATACTGTTTTCTTTGGAAATGTTTGTTCTATAATATTATCAAATAAAAAACCGTAAAACACACAAAAGAAATGCCATTATGAGACTTTCAAGAAATATGCATTAGCTTAAACTCTTCGCCATTTAATATTTTGCGTGAAAACTTTTTACATGGAGAACATCAATAGAAGCGGAATCGCATTAGCTTTCCATTGATATATTTTCTTTTCTGATAAATTAATTACAACCATACATAAATTAGCGTTAACTAAATAAATAACCTCATCAATCGGGAAAAATTATCCGATTTCATGATGTTATTTACTTAGTTAACGCTAACTTATGCATGCTGCTAGTTCATTTATCAGAAGAGAAAATATATCAATGGACAGCTATTTAAGTTCCGCTTCTATTGACATTCTCCATGTAAAAAGTTTTTCGCAAAATATTAAATGGCGAAGAGTTTAAGTTCATACATATTTCTTGAAAATCTCATAATGGCATTTCTTTTGTGTGTTGTACGGTTTTTATTTGATAATATTATAGAACAAACATTTCCAAATATAACAGTATATCTTTCATACTGATAAACATATATTAGATAGGAAATTTTCCCGATTTCATGAAAATTTGTAATAATTTTTAAAAGCTTTTTAACGCAAAAATTTAATGCCGATACTCCATTTAAAAAAATTTTTTTTTAAAAAAGGTTAAATTTCTTTTTATTTTCTTTTGAAATTTTTTCCCCAAAATAAAAAAAAAGGAAAATTTTTTCTTTTTGGTTTGGTTTTGTTTTTACGATTTTTTTTTGATAATATTATAAAAACAAACTTTTTCCCGAAGAAAAACGTATATCTTTTATATGATAAACTTATATTGGGGAAAAGGTAAACTTGTACGGGGACGGGGGGGGTTTGGGATCGACAGGGTTTGGGGACTCAGGGGGGATAAGCAGGGCCTTGTCTTTTCGGTGGCCCCCCGGGGGTGTGTGTGTGTGTGTTGTGTGTGTGTGTGGGGTGTTGTGTGTGTGTGTGTGTGTGGGTGGGGGTGTTTGGGGGGTGGGGGGGGGGTTTTGGGACGGGCGGGGGGGCTGGGGTGAGACAAGCGTGGGCGGGGGTGAGAAAACGGGGGGGCGGGGGTGAGACAAGCGTGGGGGGGGGGTTTTGAGGCGGGCCCTACGGGGGTGGTGGTTGGGGTCTCCCCCGAGATATTTTTGCCCCCGTGACCAACGACAGAAAAAACCCCGATTGGAGTTTGAAACTCACTTTGTTTTTTTAAAATAAAATATTTACTAAAAACTCAAAAAAAGGGGTTTTAAAGGGGGGCCAAAAAACACTTGTCTAATATATTATGGGAAAGTAGCCGTGTGTCTGTGGTGTGTCTGTCGGTTGTGGGTAGCGAAACTGTAAATTCAAATTTTGATGAGAAGGGGGCTCATAAAATCGCACAAAAAATCGCAGATGAAAAAAGGTTTAACCCCATTTTGTTTGAATAATTTTTAAAGGGGGGTTTTTGGGGCTAAAAACTTTTTTTTCAGAGATTAAATTACAGGAATGAACTCTGCGGTAAACTCTTGCCGTTTTTCACTAACTCCGTAACTCATCTAATTTTAATAGGAGTGGGGCCTTTGTGTCTTGTGTGGTGTCTGTCCACTGATCTAAAAAAAACATGGATCGCGGATCGGGGGCAAAGCTGGGGCCAGATACTGAAGTCCCCACCCGGGCCATCTTGTCTTTAAACCAAAAACCCAAATACGGGGCCCGGCCAGGCGTGGCTGGGTGTTGGCTGCTGGCATGTGAACCCTATATTCCCAACCTACTACTACATTAACACCTATACTTTTACTACTATTACCACCTCCCACCCTATTTCCAACCTACAAATACTATTAACACCTATATTTCTACTACTAAAAATTCCACCCAGTGCATCGTCGAACCTTCCAAGTTTTTTTATTTACGGTGAAAACACAGAAAACAGGGTGTTGGAGGGGCCCTACAGGGTGTAGTGACAGGTGTCTTGCGAGGCCGGACAGGGGTTTTATGACAGGGTGTTGCGAGGGCCCTACAGGTGTGTATGACAGGTGTTTGCGAGGCTGTACGGGTTAGTGGGCGGTGTTTTTCGAGGCCGTAAGGTGTGGGAGTGGGAAATTTTGTTGGGGAGGCCCTCAGGTGTGAGTGAAGGTGTCTTGCGAGGCCGTACAGGGTGTTTGTTATAGGTTTGGGTTTCGAGGCCGTACAGGTGAAATAGTGACAGGTGTGTTTTCGAGGGTTTTAAAAGGGGGTGTAGTGGCAGGTGTGGGTATTTTGGTTTAAACGAGAGGGCTAAGGTGCAGTGGTTAAACCCCCCGAGTGTGTTGTGTTCTTTACCTAATGAAAGGGAAAGCGCAGTTTCGTCCACCCTTTTAAAAGGGGCCAGCCCCGTACCGGGCCCCGGGCCCCGGTTTCGGGGGGCGACCACAAGGGGCCATAGAAGTACTCCGGGGATTACAGGGAAATTTAAATTTAACAAAAACCTTTGGCCTAATCAAAAAAAAACCTTTTATAATTAGGTATATTTAAATTTAAATTAGTTGTTTTCCCACCCCTGATTTTGAGTATTTTCTCATACCTGGTGTCCCTTTCGTAGCCCCTAGTAGTCAAGTTCAACTCGACTGAGTGTCCCCCAAAAAGACTATGGTTTTATAAACTACGAAAACTTTTGGTAATAATGGGCGAGAGTTTTTCGGTCGTTTTTAAAAGACATCAATATTTTTTTTTGGCCTACAATAGGTGCTTTTTTGCAAAAGGGGAAAAGTTTTATTTTTTCGCAACCCCCCCCCCCCCCCCCCCCAAAAAAAAAAAAAATATTAATGAAAACCCCAACCCAGCTAACCTTAAAAAGGGTTTTAAAGAAGCCTAAACCCAAAATTTATAGGTTTTTTAAAGAAACCTAACCAAAACCCTTTAAGGTTTTAAGGGAAAAATTTAACCCAACCTTATAGGGTTTTAAAAGAAAAAATAACCCAACTTTAAAACCCCAAGGGTTTCTTTTTTTTTTTTTTTTTTTTTCCCCCCAAAAAAAAAACTATCTCCATTTGAACAAGCCCCCGGGGTTAATTTTGGGAAACGCATGATAAATTTTTATCATAACCGCACTCCCGGTCTGCTTTCCCTTCCCCAGTAATTGTTAAAAAGTATAAAAAAATGCTTATATTTATTTCTACTTATAAAAAAAAGTATACCATATCCACCTTTTTTTTTTTTTAAAAAGTAGTTGGATGAAATGGAGGGGGGAGAGGATTAAGAGTGGGTGGGCTGGGTGGGGGGGGGTTTTGGGGGGTGGGTGGGGGGTGTTGGGGGGTGGGGTGGATGTGGGTGTCCCGGGGGTGTTTGGGGGTGGGGGGGTGGGGGGGTGTGTTTGGGTGTTGGGGTGGGTGTGTGTGGTGGGGTTTTTGGGGGGGTGTGGGTGTGTGGTGGGTGTGTGTGGGGTTTGGGGGTGCGTGGGTGTGTGTGTTGGGGTTACCTTTACAGGGGGAAAGATTTGCCACTTCCCGGTCTGGGGCTGGGTTTTTACAGGGCATAGCAGCACGCTTGGCATGGGCGAGGCATAAAACGCCAGACACAACGCGAGCCCCAGAAACAAGGCTTTGGTTTTTGGTTCGGGAAGATGTGCGGACATTGGAACCAGTTTCTGGCCCGGCTTTTCCCCGATTTCCCTTTTTATAAAAGTTTTAGTGGTTCCGTTTTGTTGTGGGTAGCCCCGGAAAAACTGGGGGAAAACATAAAATTGCACATAAATCGCAGTGGCAAAAAGGCCAAATCCCATGTCGATTGAATTATTTTGAAAGGGGGGGGTTTTTCAAAAAAAACCTTTTTTTTTAGATTAGATTACAGGAATGAACTCGCGGTTTCCATCTTCCGGGATTTTACTAACCCCCGTAAAACTCATGGAGTTTTCCTTTTTTTGGGCGTTTATTTTCTAGTTTTATTCATTAGTTGTATTTTTAAAAGGGGCCCGAGCAACCCCTCGATGGCCCCCTCCCTTCCCAAACAATTTTTTTTTTCTCTTTTATCTTTTTAGGTTGGTGAAACCAAACCCCCCCGGGAGGCGGGGCCAAAACCCGGCTAACACCCCGGGACCTAAATTTCCCCCTGGGTGGAAAAGGGGCTCGGGTTTTGAGTGTGTGGGTTGTGTGGTGTGTGTTTTGTTGGGGGTGTGTGTGTGTGTGTGTGTGGTTTTTTTGTGTGCGGGGTGTGATGAGTGGATTCATGCATGTGTGGGTGTGTGCGGGAAGGGGGTTTCGTGCGTGCGTGGATGCGTGGGGGGGGTGTGAGGTGTTTTTGGGGGTGTGGGGTGTGTGGGGGGTTTTGGTGTGTTGTGTGTGTGGGTGTGTGTTGGTTTTGGGGTTGGTGTTTTGTTGGGTGTGTGGTTTTGTTTGTGTGCTTGCAGGAAAGGCGTGGGGCTGGGGTGAGGCAGGTGTGGGGCTGGGGGGGACAGGGGTGGGGCCGGGGTGAGGCAGGGTGGGGGCGGGGGGGAAGGGGAGGCCCTGGGGCTGGGGTGAGGAAGGGTACGGTGGTGGTTTGGTTGTCCCACGCAGAGGGGACTTTTCCAGTGCCAAAGAAAAGCAAAAACACGATTTAGTTTGCACTAATGGCCATTGTTATTAATACTACTACTACTACCCAAAAATCAATAAATTTGGGGCCAAAGGGCCCACAAACATTTTTGTGTTTAAATATTAAACGAATTTTTTTTTTTACTATTTTCATACACAAATATTTTGTTTATTTATTTTTAGCGTTGTTTTTTTTTTTTCTCTCTCTCCCCTCTCCCCTCCCCCTTTTCTCTCTCTCTCTCTCTTCTCCCCTCTCTCCCCTCTCTTCCTCTCTCTCTCCTCCTCCCCTCTCTCCCCTTTTCTCTCTCCTCTCTCTTTTCGTCCTCCTCCTCCTCCTCGTTTTCTCTCTCTCCTCCTTTTCTCTCTCTCTCTCTCTCCTCTTCCTCTCTCTTTTCGTCCAAACCCCTTTCTCCCGTCTCTCTCTCCCTCTCTCCTCTCCTCCCTTTTCTCTCTCTCTCTCTCTCTTCTCTTCCTCTCTCTCTCTCTCTCTCCTCTCTCTCTTTCTCCGCCTCCTCTCTCTCTCTCTCCTTTTCCCCGGGCATCCTTTTTTGTCCAAAACGAAAATTTTATTTTTTTATTTACCCAAAATTTCGGTTTGTACCATATATTTCAAATTTTTACGAATATTCAATTTTTTCCCCCATTTTTTAAAAATGTGGTTTGGGAAAATTTCCCCGATAAAAACTTTTATAATGCCAACCGACCTACCCCATAAGACTTTTTTAGGGTGCATATTTTATCTACAAAAGTGTCTACCCTTGAGCTTGCATAATAAAAATGGGAACAATTTTGTCTAAAATTTTTTTATAAGTAATCCTCTCCAAAAGGGAGGCTTTCAAAGAACTAAAAATTCAATCAGAATGCAAAGAAAACATTTAAAACCCCTTTTCACGCCCAAAACTTTTCCCTTTTTTATAAAAAATCTTATAAAGTCGAGCCATAAAAGTACGAAAAATAACTGAATATCAAAATTAAAATAGGGGCAAAAAAAATAAACAGGTCCTATCTATTAAAAATTGGGTTATATTAATAAAAAAAAACGTCTAATAGTACCCCCAAAATTCTATGGAAATTAACCCTTCGGGGGGTCAAGTGGTTTTAAAGTCTGGGACCTTGTGAAAAAGCCCTGAGCCCCTCCCCCCACCCACTAAAAAATTTTAAACAGAATGCGGAAAAAAAAATTAATGATCGCACCTTTTGAGGAGCGTCCCGACACCCACCTTTAAAAGGGCCGCGTCAGGGCCAATTTTGGGTGGGGGCCGGTGGCCGGTTTTGGGGCAGGATAGCCCGGCTGTCCTCGCTGTAAGGAGGGGAGAAAAGAGTGACGCGGATTCTCTCCTCCCCGGGGGGAGGTTTTAGGGAGAAATCGGGCCCCCTGGCGTTGCATGTGCCCACATGGGCCGTCCAGCTGCCGTTGTGCCCCAGGCAGTCCCCCCAACCTGTCCCGCGGCGCCCCCAAAACCCCGTACCTGAAAGTTTAGGGTAAAAAAAAAATTACATAATTCATCAGCTCCCCCGACCTCTCTCTCTCTCAACTTTTTTTCTCTCTCTTCTCTCCCTTCTCCCCTTCCCCCTTTTCTCCTCTCCCCCTCTCTTCCCCTTCTCTCGCCCCCTTCCCCTCTCTCTTCTTTTTCTCTCTCTTCTCTCTCCCTCTCTCTCTCTCTCTCTCTCCACCCCTCCCCTCTCTCTCTCTCTCTCTTTTCTCCCCTTGTTCCTTCCTTGTATGGAGTCTTTCCCCCTCTCGCCCTTTTTTCCCCCCAAACCCCTTCCCCTTTTTTGGGGCCTACTTTTCCCCCTTTCTTTTTAAAAATTTCCCTATCTCCCCTGCCTTCCCTTTCCCCCTTTTCCCCTTTTTTTTTTCCTGTAAACATTGTTATTAAAAATTTTAACCAAAGATCCCCCTTTGGGGGCCACCCCAAAATCCACAGAAAACAAAAACTACAAAAATTTTTTGGCCTTGTTTCCTAGGGGTTAAAAAAAAATCCACCCCCCGTTCCAAAATTTTTCAGAAAAAAACCCAAAAAAATTTTTTGGAAAATTTTAAAAGCCAAAATCCGAAGGCAAATACACTTCCCTTATTTAAATCCAACAGCAACAAAATTTTGCAAAACCCAAAAAGAATTTTTATTTTTAGGTTTTTTCAATTCTAAAATTTTTAATTTAAAAGCAACGCGAGCCGCAGAAACAAGGCTTTGTTTTGGTTACGGCAAGATGGCGGACAGTTGGAACCAGTGCTGAGCCAGGCTTCCGCGATCCATGTTATATAGATCAGTGGTCTGTCTGTTGTGGGTAGCCGAAACTGTATCATAAAATTGCACATAAATCGCAGATGGCAACCGGCTCAGTCCCATGTCGATTGAATTATTTTGAAGGGGGGTTTTGGGCTAAAAACACTTTTTTAGAGATTAGATTACAGGAATGAACTCTGCGGTACCATCTTGCCGCATTTCACTAACTCCGTAGACTCATGGAGTTACCGTTTGTGTGCGTTTATTCATCTAGTTGTATTCATCTAGTTGTATTTTACAGGGCCAGAGCAACGCTC